>JBBPLR010000083.1:0-59076 GCA_038089915.1 Sutorius australiensis | reverse complement strand
CAGGAAGAAGGTGGGGATGGGTGTCGCTCCCGCTGCAGCCACTATGCAAGCTGCGAAGCAGCCCGAGACCCCTACGCCGCCGAGCAAAAAGGCTAAAAAGGCGGCTGCTGCTGCTGCGCAGAAGGCGTCTGCGATGCAGGCACAGGAGGGACAGGGTCCTCCGTCAAAGAGCCCCTCGAGCGCGAAATCACCCGCGTCCGCGTCAAGTGCCGTCCACGCACCGCGACACCGGGGCCCCAAGGAGCCACGCACCCGGCCACACACAAGCAAAGGCGACGCCCCCACCTCCGCTCCCGCACCTCCCTCTGTGTCCCTGTCGGTCTCCACATCTGGCCTCGGTCCAGCACCACCTGCGGACAACGCCCCGAGCCCGCCCGTGCCCACCTCGGGGCTGGCCCTCAGTCAGCGCAAACCCCGTCCGGTGATCGGTCTCGGCCGACAATTCGAAGCAGCGCTCAGCGGCACCGGCGTCGCCGTCGGATCCGCACCGAGCAACGACCGTGGCGACCGCAAGAAACGCGACAAGGGCGGGGCCGGCGAGTCTGGGGGCGGGGGTGGAGGTGGGCCCGGGACAGCGCCAGCTGCAACCGAGGGCGGGACTGCCAAGGGGAAACATCGAGATCGGGAAGTGGGCGCACCGCCTTCGGTTGTCCCGAGTATCTTGCAGCGTCCGGATGTGGGTGGGGGTGTCAGCGTCGTGCCAGACGTAGGGATGGTGCAGCGGCCGGCGTCACCGCGGGGGACGGAGGGCCCGGGACACGGGAGTGTGAGGAGAGGGAAAGGACGGAGGGGCGGGCATCGGAGTGGGTAGGATCGTCTTGTGCGTATGCTCTGGGACGAGGCTGCTGGCTTGGCACTGATTTCCATCGTGCATCAGCTTGCTGGAAGATGCCCCCTTTTTTTTCCGAGGTGCCATTGCCGACAGACTCGTGTTCTCTACTGGTGATCTCCGCCGTGTCTCAGACGCTCGCCTGGTCGTACTCGAAATCGGTTATCCAAACTCGTACAGGGATGAATCGTACGTACAACCTTGTACTTCTCAAACCCGATCTATGGATCCGTGATCAATCCACGACACGATCGCAATTCCATGCCACTCTATTATCAAAGCATAGAAAAACGATTATACATGCATCTGGGTATGCTTGATATCTGTATCAATCGACCCGCAATTATTTCACCAGCCTCGTCAAGGGGGAAAATCTAGGTAGAGTGTGCATCAACACATCGAGACCCTTCACATGTCTTTTTAATTAATTCAGCAAAAAAGAAACCCAAGACCAAGACAAAACATGATGGAACGAAGAACTTCGGGAGCGAGGTCAGAAAGCAAGAAAGAGATGATTGAGATTAAAGGAGAGAAGCGCCGATGAGTACGGCGACGAGCGCAACGGAACCGGTGGCGATGACGGGCTTGCCGGCACTGTTTGTCGAGCCGGAAGAGCCCGAGGACGACGTCCCGGAAGATTGGGACGCGGAGGCTGCTGTGCTTGCCGCAGTTTGGCTTGCCCCAGTAGCAACACTCCCAGTGGGTCCACCGATGGGTGCCGTTGATTGGCCGTTGATCTCAGCCTGCAAGGTAGAGTTGAACGAGCCACTCATGTTGGTCAATCTATCGATGAGACGTCAGCCAAGACTGAAAGACGCGTCGGGAGAATAATGACGTACGTGAACTTGGCGGAGAAGGCCTCTGCGTAGTACTGAGGCGAGGAGGGGTCCTTGTACGTCAGAGAGGTGCAGCGGATGAAGCTAACAGGTACATCTAGTTCAGAACCATGACGGGCAAACAAGGGATGCCTCACTATTCGCCACTGTTAGGGCCGATGGCTGCGTTGGGCGTGAACGTGAACGACGAGATGGACGACACGTTGATGTAAGTAGCAATCGTCTGGAGCGGGGTCTAGAGACGACATGAGACAACAATGGGGAACGTTGCATCGCGGTGGGTACCTGTTGGAGCGCGTTGCCCACGTAGATGGCAAAGGTAGCGTTGCCAAACTGTGAGAGTGACGTCCCACTTCCGCTGTCTTGCCAGGAAACGGTAGCTTGCTGGCCAGCAGTAAATGTGGTCGCATTTGTTGGGCTGGTCATCTATTCCAACAGGTCAATGATTCCGGACAACGGTCGAGCTTGATCCAGGACAACGTACAAACACACTTGCCATTGCCGAAGCAGCGAGCGCGAGCGAGATGATGGCGGAGGTGAACATCGTTGTCGAAAAACGAGAGTGATGGAAAAGAGTGTGTGGGGTGAAGTTGCAAAAAGCTACGGCACGAGTGGACACGAAGGTGGAAGGTGAGAGAGAGAAAGAGCAGGTCAAGCGACGACAAGAGTGAGAAACGGAGTTCAAACTGAATTTTATACGCACAATACGCGAGGTCAGTAGCCGTGAGGAGCGCTTGGGCGCCGTGGGTGCCACTGGATTTTAATAGACCTAACTGTAACGGCACAAGAAAAACTTTCACTTTTGGGTTCACAGAGCGCTGTGTAAGGACGGGTCAAGAACCGTTACATTCCACGGTAATGTCACGATACACCTACGCGCGCTCAACATGGAACATCAAGCACGGTGCGCATTACGTGGTCCGCTTTACGGCCGGTGTGCTTGATGAACCCGACATAGTCGAGTTCGTGTAGCGAGCGGATAAACCGCGCCTGCACCTCCAACCTCCATTTTTCAAGCTCCTCGCTGTCTTCGGAACAGCTTTCATCCTCGCGTGTGTGTTGTTGTTTTCCTTTTCGCCGGGTGGGAGTCCGCGCCTGCGTCACATGGACCACCGCCTCATCTCTCCTGTGGCGCTTTTGTGCTTCCAAGACGACCGTGAACGACTCAAACCAGTCGAAAACATTAATCATCTTCCCACTCTCGAGGTACCGCTGGAATAGAATGCCTGTATCAGGCATATTCCAGAGGGTCTCCTCGTCGTCATCGACATCAACGTCCGCTATGGCAGTTGCGCTATAGTCGTGCGGATGCAGCAAACCAGCGAATATCGAGGCACGGAGGCACGGGTTGAACAGCTATTGGGATTAAAACGGATCAGATAAGACAGGGGCGAATTGTGTGAGCGTACCTCCGTCGGAAATGGGCTGGAGCCGGTGTACCATATGTCCGAAAGAGGCAAATCCTCGAGACAGACAAAATGTTGCCTGAGACAGGCACACACGTCAACGTAGATTACAAAGTGAGATGGGAACAACGCACTGAAAATATTCGAGCAGCCAATCCCCGACTGTTTCGGCCACATTTCTGACTTCCCGCGCTTCATCGTTGTGCCTGTCGTGAACGGAGCGGGCCGTGCTGATCCGTGATATAATTTCCCTTTCCCTGTCTCGTACCCGAGAGGGAACGTTCAAAAAGAAATCACCTAGATCTGACAACAGCTCCTCCAGCTGATTTGCACGTAATTTTCTGGCGGGAAACCTTAGTTTGAATGATGCATAGTCTCGGTCACTTACTTGACTAGAGCGCACAGATATCTATAGGAGGTCCCAAGGCGACCTTTTAAAGCGGCACACATCAGCTCAGTAAGGGTTTTTTCACTTTTGTGACCAAGCGAAACCATAAAGCGTTGTAGGACGAGGAAAAACCGAAAGGAGACGCGCAATGCTTTCGACTTTTCCCGAAAGGCCACGCGGGCAGTACGGAGGAGTACGATGAGCTCGTCTATATTTGCAGCCGGCCAATCAGTAAAGTGATCTGGAACCAAGGAGGAGCTCTGAATTCGAGCGAGAATACAGTCAAGAAAGGGGCGTGAGTCGGGATCGGCCAAATTCCTGGTCGCGAGTTTTCCTTCGGCTAGGAAGACGGTGAGAGGTTCTTCGAAATGCTTCATATGGGCAAGCTGGGATGGCGATTGAGAACCAAGTCACGGGAGGTTAACCAGGACTGTCACCTGCAGTATGGACAGTAGGCCATCAAAAGATGGGGAATGTCTCCCAAAGAAGTCGATGAGGAATTCAATAATTGCTGGTCCGAGTATGAGATCAGGATCAAACTCGACGTCAAAGAATGTCTAGCTAAAAAGTCAACCGGATAACAAATCCACTTCGAGTCGATCATCTACCTTGAGCAAAACATCGTGCAAGACCCCTCGGCTTGTTGAAAACGAACAACTCTGAATTTGTAAGCGAGACAATGTCGATCGGGGGTAATTAGCGTGAATATATGATGGTGTTGGAGGAGACGTCATCGAGAGTATGAAAACAAAGGGGAGCCGAGGTATCGCAAGGCTGTAAGTCAACGTCAGGCGGCGTGTCAACCAAGCCAACGTAGGCACGGGTACCTCGAAATTTCAAATAGGTCCTGTACGACGAGAGGGTCGAATTGCTCGAAATCATGGAGGATGACAACCAGGCGCGCTGTATTTCCATCTGACCCTGGTGATGTTCGCTTAGTACTGATATCGCCAAATATTTAATGCCTTTTTTTACCTCTCGATTCGCGGAGCGCTTCGAACCATGCCTGGAGCAGGTTAATGTCGACAGTGGACACGGAGCTTGCAGGTTTCCGTTTCATCGAGCCTAAAAAGGTATGAGACATGCGCCTGGCTCGGATATGTCATGCGCACATGCCTAGCTCCTCTTCAGTTTTGTTGATGAATCCGGTAATGAGCGTCTTCATCGCAGATACGAGGTTTGGGCAATCTTGCGGGAAAAGGTGAGTGACGACATGAGTACCGCTGTTGTCATCGAAGAGGCCATCCTGCCCTTCCGTTTCCAAACGGGCCGAGATTTCATCAAAGATCGACGAAGAAGTTCCAAAGGCTGCCAGGGCCCCATTTAGCTGTGACATCCATATCCCCCGAATGTACTTACCTGTCACTGATATTACTGGTAGTTCTGCGTACGGCAGACCAGGTAGTGTGTCTGTGTAGGCCTTGTTGACCAACTCTGCTACCCTACCTACGATCGGTGCGTGCAGTGCGTGGATTAATTCCTGTTTCGATTCAGTAAAGGTCATATATGCTACTGGATGCGTACCTGGACTCGTTGCAGGCACTTTGACCACACCATTTTATACGCAGAAAGGCGCAGTTCGTAGCCATTTGGAAGATCCCTGTCTGGGAACAACGTATAGGACTCGATGTCATCCGTTTCTGACCTGTGCATGAGTGAGGTGCTGACAGGGTGGCATAAGTCTTACCGGGCTCGCGATATGGAATATAAACGCTCGTCTGTCCAGTCGTCAGGTGCTGGTTACAACTATGTGCTAGAACGAACCTGTTGAGCGTCGTCCAAGGCGATTTCGAGCTCCATTCCAGCGTTGGAGTAGTAGTCGGCAACAAGGAGGCGGGCCCGACCGTGCGTAACGAGGACTTTAAGTGAACCTACCCTAAATGGCCATCGAACGCGTCGCGACGCGTGCACGTCTTTCTCAGCCACTAACGTCCAACATGTCCTCACCGCCCAGAGTCGATTTCCCAACGTCCGACATCGACGATGTCGACATGGACGCGCCCCCAAAATCCAGTCCGCAGCGACTCTTCTTCCCCGGGAGCGACCCTGCCACACCGCTGGCCAAGCGTATCGCCAGCTTCACCCCCGTCGCGACGCCCAGAAACCGAAGAGGCGATATACACTCTTCTCTCACGTCTACCACGCCCCGTCGCGTCGCTCGAAGGGCGTACCACGACGATATGCTCAGCGACAACCTCAATTCGGATGGGACGCACTTGTCCATCCCACCCTCATCTATGCCTAATCTCTCCGCGCCTGCAGCCCCGACCGATGAACCCGACGAGATCCGCGCGATATGGGGTACGACGGTGAACCTTGCAGAAACGATGAAACTCTTCCGCGAGTTCCTTCGCGGGTTCAAACCAAAGTATCGTGCGCTGTATGATCGAGAGCAAAACCAACGCACCACCGCGTTCGATTCACCAGAGGAGGCCGAGGCCGTGTTGTACGAGAACCAGCTCCGCACCATGCGTCAGACGGGGCAGATCGACTTGAATTTGGACATGGCCAACTTGCTCGCATACCCCACTTGCAAGAAGTTGTTTGGGCAGCTGCAAAAGTACCCCCAGGAAGTGATACCCGCCATGGATCAAGTGCTCAAGGATCTCATGTTGGAACTTGCTGACGAAGATCAGCAAGCTGGCGTTGATGGCATGCAGGGAGAGCAAGGTGATGAAGAAATCGCCGACATCATGGGCAAAGTATATAAAGTGCGACCGTTTGGACTCAAGTCTGTCAACATGCGCGAACTCAATCCGAGCGGTGAGTCGTCCTCTGTTTTGGTCATGTAGCGATTCTGGAACGGCTTTGCAGACACCGACAAGCTCATTTGCGTCAAGGGTCTCGTCATCCGCGCTACCCCCGTCATCCCAGACATGAAAGTAGCATTTTTCCGGTGCCTCACATGTTCACATACCGTCCAAGTTGAGATCGACCGCGGCAAGATCGAGGAACCCGGTCGTTGTCCCCGCGATGTTTGTGCATCCGTTGGCACAATGTCGCTCATACACAACCGCTGCGAATTTGCGGACAGGCAAGTCATTCGGCTGCAGGAGACACCGGACGCAGTCCCGGACGGTCAAACGCCTCACACGGTTTCATTGAGCGTTTACGACGAGCTAGTCGATTTGGCGAAACCTGGTGATCGCCTTTCCGTCACCGGAATCTTTAGGAGTGTACCGGTCAGGGTGAACCCCCGCCAGCGAACGATGAAAAGCCTTTTCAAGACGTATCTCGACGTCGTATACATTCAAGTCGAAGACGCTATTGGAGGCATGCAGACACGCAAGATACGCAAAGCCGAACTGGAGGCGAAGCTCATTGAGCTTAGCAGACGACATGATTTGTACGAGCTTCTAGCAAGATCGCTTGCTCCGTCTATCTGGGAGATGGATGACGTCAAAAAAGGGATCCTCCTTCAGTTATTTGGTGGAACGAACAAGAGCATTGCGAGAGGCGGCGGAGGTGGAGGTCCAAGGTACCGTGGGGACATCAACGTCTTGCTCGTTGGTGATCCTGGTACCAGTAAATCACAGATTCTACAGGTAATGTTCCATCCTCGTGCTTTCTACCAATGGAGCTGAAGTCCTTCACAGTACGTGCACAAAATTGCACCGCGAGGGGTGTATGCGTCCGGCAAAGGTTCATCGGCTGTTGGTCTCACTGCATATGTTACCCGAGATCCAGACTCGAAGCAACTGGTTCTAGAGAGGCAAGTTTGTATCGATGCATTCCCACCTTCGTGACTAACGACATGCTCAGTGGTGCCCTCGTCCTGAGTGACGGGGGTGTCTGCTGCATTGATGAATTCGATAAAATGTCGGACGCGACTCGCAGCGTGCTCCATGAAGTCATGGTAAGTTGAGAATTTTCAGCTCGGTAACCCCGACTGATGGCATGACCAGGAACAACAAACTGTCTCGATAGCGAAAGCTGGCATCATCACCACCCTGAATGCCCGAACCTCGATCCTCGCTGCAGCCAACCCAGTCGAGTCGAAGTACAATGTCAATTTGCCCATCACCCGAAACATCGATCTTCCCCCGACGCTTATCTCACGATTTGACCTCCTCTATCTCGTCCTGGATCGCGTTGACGAGACGCTGGATCGGAAGCTGGCCCAGCACCTCGTTGGTTTATACCTCGAAGATTCTCCGGACACCGGAGGACACGATATTCTGGTTAGTTTTGTCTCGATTTTATGGTGTATCTATGAATTTACGACGTAATCTAGCCGCTGGAAGAACTCTCGGCATACATCGAGTACGCTCGGACCTATATTCAGCCCGTCCTTAGTTCCGAAGCGAGTGACGAACTGGTCGCGTCCTATGTCTCCCTCCGTGCTATTGGAGCTAATGAGCCCCGTGGGGCTGAGAAGCGTATCACGGCGACTACGCGTCAGCTGGAAAGCATGATCCGCTTATCCGAGGCACATGCTCGCATGCGCTTCGCCGCGCATGTTGAGCTGCAAGACGTTCAGGAAGCATGTCGGCTGATGCGCGAAGCGATTCGGACGAGTGCGATGGATCCCCGGACGGGCAAGATCGACATGGGCTTGCTCAATACCGGGACTGGCGTTGGGCAGCGAAGGCTGCGCGATGATATGCGGAGGGAACTCTTGGCTATGTTGGACGGTGCTGGAGGGGCAAAGAGTCGGGGCATTCGGTGGGGAGACGTGATGAAACGGTTGGGTGAGCAGAGCAGTATCCGCGTGGACGCGGTCGAGTTTGGCGAGGTCGTCAAGGCGCTCGAGAATGAGGGGATTATTGCAGTCGTTGGAGAACGAGATAGACGGATGATTCGAAAGGTCGACGGAGGTTGAAGATGTTCAACTCGCGCGTGTATTTCTTACGTTGACTTGTTTTTTTTACGGTATGAGATTCTTGCTTCAAGTTGGTGGTCGTGTCGGGCGAGTGTCAAGTCGCAGCTATATCGGGGCTCATATCGATGGCTTACCGTCTCGAACCCGGTCCATCACCAGACGAGCCTGGCAACGGTACTTCTCTACCACCTCGATAACAACGAGACACGCCTCACCGCTCTCGAACCCTTTCGTCGATTGGAAGTTCACCACCAGCACGACGATGGCGTCCTTAACACCCCCCCAGGCCCCGCCGAGTTGGCATCACACCGCGGAAGACATCGAGCGATTGACGACCGAGGCGCTCGCAAAGAACAAGCAGGTCAGCGACGAGATCGTCCAGTTGCCCGAGGACAAGCTCGATTTCGACAACGTGAGCGTATCTCTACTATTTCCCGTTCGTTCGCTCATCGGGCGCATGTCCATTTCTTTTATAGGTGTTTGTGAGTTGGACTTGTTTTCCGTGCTGCGCCTACGTAATTCACTCGTATGACAGCTCGCACTTGCCAACGCGGAGGCCGAGTCCGAAATCACTCTCGAGCCGCTCGGGTTCTATCAAAATGTCTCGACGAACAAGGACCTCCGCGATGCCTCAGTCAGGTCCGAAGAGCGCACGCGCAAGTTTGCAAACCAGGAATCGATGCGCGAGGACCTCTACAAGGCCAAGGTGACCGCCGCTGCCAACCTCCGCAAGACCGGGGCATGGGATGCGTTGAGTACCGAGCAAAAGCGGCTCGTCGAGAAGATGTTGCTCGATGGGAAGCGTGCTGGGTTGGCGCTCGAGCGGAAGGAAGACAAGGAGAGGTTGAAGAAGCTTCGAGATGAGCTGTCGGATGCGTGCTTGAAATTTACGGTGCGTCCATTTCGATGGGATGATCGTGAGCGTTATCATGGGCGGGTGTGTTGATCATGATCTCTAGCAAAACTTCAACGAGGAGAATGTGAGTTGATTGTTCTTTTTTGACGCTTACACGCACATCCGCCTATATCCATCAATCTAAAATGTTTCGCACAGGGTCGCATTACATTTACACGCCAGGAGCTCGATGGTGTCCCAGAGGATGTAATCTCGGGGTATACCCGACGTACGGAAGGCGACAAGGAGATATACGAGGTCACATTCAAGACGCCAGACATCTTTCCAGTCGTGAGTTTCATCTCATGCATCAACGCATGCGGCCGAATTCTGACAGTTGCGATCCCTAGTTCAAATACGCCAACGACCCCAACACACGTCGAGTGGCTCAACAGGCCTTTGATGCTAGACTGTCGAACAACGTCGAGTACCTGGATACTGCCCTCCGTCTACGCAGGGAGATCGCTGAGATCTTGCAGTACGATTCTTGGGCGGATTACGTTACGGAAGAAAAGATGGTCAAGAGCGCGGCGAATGCAAAAGGGGTCTGTTATGCCGATATTCGCGACTATATGTATCGCTTATGTCTCGTAGTTCTTGGACGAGCTCAAGAGGTATCTTGACCCTCTTGCGAGTCAAGAACGCAAGACACTTCTCGCGCTCAAAAGGGAGGAGCACCTAAAGCGTGGCCTATCAATCGACGACAACTTTTACATTTGGGACTTTAGGTACGCTCTCTAGACCTGTTCCTTCGTTTCTCCTGATCGTACCCGGTAGATACTACGATCGCCTCTATGTGGAGCGCAACCTGAGTCTCGACGATTCCCTAGTTAAGGAGTATTTCCCGGTGGCGGTCGTCGTCCCCGCTATTCTCGATATATACCAGAATTTGCTTGGGGTCAGATTCGTGGAGATCAAGGGCGAGGCGCGGAACATATGGCACCCCGGTAAGTTTTGTGTTGCGCGAGCATGCCTCGTATGACTGATGGCATGCAGAGGTCCAACAGTTTGCGGTTTGGGAAAAAGATGCAAAGGATGAATCGGGTTTCGTCGGGTATTGCTACCTCGACCTCTTCCCCCGTGGTACGCGACCGTGAACCTTCAGCATGCTTGTATCTTCTGAGGGTTTCTTTTCAGATAGCAAATACTCACATGCCGCCGTGTGGGGTCTCCTCCCAGGGTATGAGCTCACCAACGGGAAACGCCAGTACCCGCTGACGGCCATGGTTGCGAACCTTGCGAAACCCACCCCGGAGCGACCGGCGCTTATGCGACATGACGACGTCACGACGTTCTTCCATGAGATGGGCCACGTGTTCCATGGGTTACTTAGTCGGACGAGATATGCACGGTTCCATGGGACGGCCGTTGCGCGCGATTTCGTGGAGGCGCCCTCACAGATGCTCGAGAACTGGTCAGTCGTCCTGGGTTCATCCGAACGCAGCGGTTGAATGTGAATCGTTCAGGTGCTGGGAGCCTGAAGTATTGAAGAAGATGTCGAGTCATTACAAAACCCAGGAGCCGCTATCGGACGATCTGATCGCTAAGATCATCAAGAGGTCAGTATCAGACTAGGTACTCACGTTTCGCGTCTTTGAACATTTTCACTACCCTCAGTCGCTACGTCAACGTGGGGCTATTCTACCTCCGCCAGCTCTTCTTCGCCAACTTTGACCTGCTGGTGCACAACAACAGTCTGGACGTGAACACGGACTACACCAAGCTCTGGAACGAGCTGAGGGAACAAATCTCGCTCGTGAAAGGCGGTGAATATACACCTGGACAGGGCACCTTTGGGCACATCGTCGGTGGATACGATGCCGGGTACTACGGGTAAGCCCAATCCATTTTATATGATCACTTGCCGACGCGGAACCGCTCATTGACGATGTCGCGCCGTCGACATATAGATACACCTACTCGCTCGTGTTCGCCGCAGACATGTACGCGACAGTGTTCAAAAAGGCGCCGTTGGATCCCGAACTGGGGAAACTATACCGGGACAAGATCCTCTTTGTGGGTGGGAGCCGCGACGAGATGGATTCGCTCGAGGTACGTCCGGGGATCTTGGTCGAAAATGATACATCTCTTAGTGTGCATTTTCGTATAGGACTTTTTGGGCCGCAAACCGAACCCGAAGGCATTTATCGAAGAGATTGAGCAAGATAGTGCTCGAGGGGCATCGAATCTGTGAGATGGGCAGAACTGGTGGCATGCATGTGTAAGATAGTATGGTATCGGTGGCATCATTCTTGGTGCAGTGTGGGTGCTGCAAACTGCTCTTTGTTTGAGCCAGCTGCAACCTGTTTTAGTTGGGTTTTCCATTTCTCTCAATCCAGTGGCAACTGGACTATCCTGTTTGAGCCTTGCATTAGTGTGGAAAATAAAATCTTGGTCACTTTAATACAATCCTCCAATCCTCCACATTTTTACTCAAATGTTCAGCAAAGTGTGCATTGAAGTATAAGGAGACACTTTGGATGTTGAGAGACTCAATTTTCAGGTATGGTAATGTAAGCATATATATATAGTACATTTATCAGGCATGGGTATCCAACCAATGACAAATAGAGCTGGATCTTCTACACAAGTCATACCATTTACAGTATGTTGTGTTGGTGAATTATATCAAAACACAAGGATATGTACAAATTATTTAAACCACTTACACAGAAGGTGGGACTTGATTGCATTCATAACCAGTTTTACCCTTTCTTCACCATCCTTGACATTAGGATAGCTGAGAAAGAGCTCATCTAGTTGCTTAGGCATCTGAGCAGCTAATCCAGATTCTTTGAATCTTTCTACTGCTGAAGAAAAGGGATCTTGGTGGTTGTTTTCCACAAGAGAAAAAGAGTATTGAAGGAGAAGGAGAAGAACTGGCAACAAGGTATGATATTAATTTGAACCTGAAATGAAATGATTTACCAATGCCATTTTCAAGAACTTCCTGCCATGTGTCATTTTTACATGTAGCCTAGATTAGAGTAAAGGTAAGCAAAATGGATATGCCCATATGGGTGTACATACCCTGAACTTGACCATTGTTTTCAAGAAAGACCTCTAAAAATATATGAGGATATTTCAACAGATATTAATGGTGAGAGCTTTACTGAGTGTGAAGAGATGAGAATAATCTAGATAAAATGAGTTATGATACAGTATATATGCAGATCTTGAAGACAATCATTTATTACCTTATACAAGTCATAAACAAAAACAAAAAGATCTGAGCTATTACAAATGTGACACACCTTCTAAATATGAGATAAGCATTCATTTGTAAAAGACTTAAATGATGAGATAAACTTACATCCTATAGAAATGTTAAGTTGACAGTAATTACTACTTACCAAGCAAGATATTACTGTACTTACAAGCTAGACATATGTATCAATGAATTGTGAACAATTAATCATGTTAAGTTATAAGAGATTTATTAGCAGAGTTCATATTTGTATGATGGATCAAGTTCTTACATTCTATAAAACAGGGCATTATAAATAGAGAATATAATCAGTGATCTATATTGTTAAATTTACTAAACATGTTACTCACATGCTATGAAAATAATAGTAGTAATTTATGTGAAAAAATCAGTATTTTTTATTGAATTCATGATAGATCAATTACTTTCTGTTGGGATATTGCAATAAATAACAATAAGCTAATTAGGAATAAATAAAACTGTGAGACACTTGCCAGCTAGTAATCCAACAAAAGGAAACATAAAGAGATCTTCAGAAGTGTTATTGATGTTTGTATTAGACCACTTACTTGCTATCAATAGAAGAGTGGCAGGAGGTATGATAATCAGCAGCATTTTTATTTCAAATTTACATCAGATCACTTACTTCCTATCAATGAAGGAGCAGGAAAAGACACAGAAATGAAAGCATTAGATTCATTTCAGATCTCTATTAGATCACTCACTCGCTACCAATGAAAGAATAGCAGGAGACAATGTGATCAGTAGCATTCTCATTTCAAATTCATATCAGAATGCTTACATGCTGTCAATGGGAGAATAGCAGGAGGTATGGTGATTAGTAGTCTTCTTATTGCAAACTTGTACAAAACCACTTACTGCCTGAAATGGAAAAACAGCAGGAAACAAAATAATGAACAGCAGGCCCATTTTAAACCCTTATCAGACCACTTACAAACTATCAATGGAAGAGCAGAAAGAGTTATAGTGATCAGTTGTATCTTATATCAAACCCACATCAGGCAACTTACTTGCTATCAATGGAAGAGAAGCAGAAGGTGAGATGATGAATAATATTCATATTTCAAATCCACATCAGACTACTCACTCCCTATCAATGAAAGAGTAACAGAAGACATGGTGATCAGCCACACTTCAACTTCTATCAGACCACTCACTGCCTATCAGTGGAAGAGCAGTGAGAGACATGATAATCAGCAAGATTTCTCATTTCAAATCTATATCAGACACTTACAAACTTTCAAAGGAACAGTGGTGGGAGATATTATTATCAGCAATGTTCTCATTCCAAATCCACATCAGACCACTTACTGCCTACAATGGAAGGACAGCAGCAGCCATGATAATCAGCACCATTTTCATTACAAATCCATATTAAATGACTTACAAACTATTGATGAGAGAACAGCAGGAGCCATGGTAATTAGCTGTATTCTTATATCAGAACCACACAGCCAACTTACTCCCTATCAATGGAAAAGCATAGAAGGCATGGTAGTTAGTAACATTCTGATTCCAAACCAACACCAGATTACTTACTCCCTATCAATGAAAGAGTGACAGAAGGCATGGCAATTAGCAGCATCTCAAACCCACATCAGTCCACTTACAAACTATCAATGAGAGAGTAGTAGAAGATATGGTCATTAGTAGCACTTTCATTTCAAAGCCACATAAAATCACTTACTCCCTGGCATTGGAAGAGCAAGAGAAGCCATGATAATTAGCAAATTTTTCATTTCAAATCCATATTAAATCACTTACAAACTATCAATAAAAGAGAAGGAAAGGTAATTAGTAGCATCTTATAAATCCACAACAGCCCACTTACTCCCTATCAATGGAAGAGCAGCAACAAGCATGGTAATCAACAACATCACCATTTCAAACCCATGGATCACTTACACTCTATCAATGAAAGAATAGTAGGAGAAATGATCAGCAACAATCTTTTTGACATCTACATTAAACCACTTACAAACTATCAGAGGAAGCAGCAGATGGGACAGATTATCAGAATTCCCATTTTAAATCCATATAAGACCACTTACAAACTATCAATGGAAGAGATCAGAGGTCATAGTGATCAGCCATATTCATCTGAAATCCACATCAGGCTACTTACTGCCTATAATGGGGAAGTAGTAGAAGATATGGTGGTCATCAGTGTCCTTGTTTCAAATCCATGTCAGATCACTTACATACTACCATTGGAGTGAGAAAAAGACACAATATTTGATCATGTTCTCATTTTGCACACATGGAATCACTTACTCGCTACCAGTGAGAAAGCAGGAGGGACCATAATCAGCAACTTTTTCATTTCAAATCTACATCAAACCACTTACCTTCTATCAGTGGAGCAGGAGATATGGTGATCATTAGAGTTTTCATCTCAAATGGACATCAAACCCTTACTGCCTACAGTGGAAGAGCAGCAAGATACATGATTAGTAACACTCCCATTTCAAATTTACATCAAATTCCTTACACTCTACAATGGATGAAAAAAACAGAAAGGGAATAAAAATCAGCAGGATTTGTATTCCAAATCCACAGGAGACTGCTTACTTGCTACAGTATATCCAAAAAGAAACAGAAGGCATGGAAATTTGCAAGACCTCCATTTTAAAGCCATGTTAAGATCACTTACTCCCTATCAATAGGAGAATAGTAGAAAGCATAGTGATCAGCTGCATCCTTGCTTCAGATCCACATCAGATCACTAACAAACTATTATAGACAGAGCAAAGACAGAGCAAAGACAGATAGTTTTATCAGCCATATTCCAAGTTGACATTGACATATATAACAAACTCACAAACTAGGCAGCATATAATCCATGGTTTGAAAGAAAGGAACCAATCAACATCAGTTCATTTGTTTTAATACCTCACATACATCCTATAAAAATAATTAACAAATAAGTTTTTATGACTCCACCAGACAATTTATTACACACTTCCTATGGCCCCAATAAGTCAATAAGTGATATCATTTTTCAGTTTCATGTTTAAATGATCACCTAAAGCATTTCCTGTGACTCTTAGTTAATTTGTACATGTGACCTGATACCTTACCTGGGTATGTGGAAACCAGCTTGCCAATGCTTTTTCCAAACTATGATCTTGCTTTTTGTCCATCCTGAAATTTACATAAGGTACCAGGGCACTTTATCACATCATTGTAGCTGTCCTTCTTATCTGAAAAACTGCTCCACTTACTATTTGACTGCAAATTCCATGCAGAGCATGATATTGTTCTGTTGTGCAGCAACCAACAATATCTGTAATGCTTTATCCAGCACATCTGTGGTCCTTTCCACCAATGTGTTACATCCTGCATCTGGTTTGTTCATCCCTACATAAATGATATATGACTAATTGAATATCAAGCAGACAAGTGTAGCTATGCCAACCTTCCAGTTTTGCAAATGTCTTGGGAGGAAATTTCAGCTGTGTCAAACTTTCCCATATCTTTTTCTTGGAGAAAATATCATCAGCAAGTTCTCTCTGCCTTGCATCTTGTTCCCCTGGAGGAATTGACATGATCTCAGGTTCATATGCCTCTGTTACCAAGGCATCCCATTTGGTGAACAGCACCACAACTGGGACTATCATCAATGCAATAAGCTGGAATTACCAGCAAGGAAATTCCTCACCTTTGCCAGTGTCACATTCATTGAAAAACTTCTCTTCTGCAAAACTAATTGCTCTGCAATTCTGATCCATTGGTATGCAGTACCTGCTTACATATGTCCCAGCCATCAGAAGCTAGCACAAATGTGTCCACTCACCATATTGCATGGATTTGCTTCTTGAGAATATTTGTGCTAGTGTGATTTGCAATAAACTCCCTCATCTTCTCGAACTCATCCTCACAGCCAGCCTCAAAACCTGCAGAATCATGAAATACAAATTTTGGGTTGCTTTCGAAGACCATTTCATGATTGATGTCATGGATTCCACGCTTTAAAATGTGAGACAAATCATAAATCCAACAGCATTCATAGAAACTATGGACTCACCTCCCGGTCCCCTTTAACGGTAAAGTCAATCTTGTCACATAACAGATGCATTAATATCCATCACATATACACGCCAGTCTAGCAGAACAAACCTTTTTCCCTTCAGTGTCATAGATCTCTGGATGTTCTGTCGAGTTGCATAGTCTCTGAAGGATTGTTGTCTTGCCAGCATTTGCCCGCCCAATGATGAGAATCCTAAATCGCCCGAATTTCTCCATGAGGCCCGGCTCAACATCCCGCATGAAATCGGCAACGCTGGAAGCTTTCTTCTGTGCATCTGGAGTGTCCTCGAAGGGCAACTCGGGCGAGAGAGGGTCCACGACCTGTTCCCCGGGTGCATCCGGATCAACGCATCGTTCCAGAGCAACAGTGCGGGTATCGTATGATGGCGCTGGGATGTTTGAGTCACTTTGGATCCCGCCGGGTTGTATGTTATCGGAGTGCTGGGCAAGCGTTAGGAATGAGCCTCCACCCATGATGAGGGATTGGAGGGGTTCGATTTGCTTCTCGAGTGTGTCCCTCACCACGCGAATGGTCGAGAAAGCGACGAGATGAGTGAATGTGGCTGATGGCCTGAGAGGTGACGGATCTGAACGAAGATGGGTGTTGCGATAGCCCGCAAAGGAAAGCGCGGCGAATGCCGGTACGGTATGTGGAGCTCCTTTCTGGCGTGATGCAACAGGTGGTGAGTATGCCATTTAATCTGTGATTACTCTGAAGGTCTAAGCTCTATGGATTCCGCCAACAAAAGCCAACTTCAACAACAACTCAACTTGATATAATATCGGATGACGGCCTGGGCACTGGCAGTCGTCAGGTCGAACTACGCCCGACGCTACGAGAAAGGCGTGCATCATACCTTGTAGTCGTGTCTAAGAACACGAGGACCTGGATTTCTGTCACAACCCCCATCCACTGCCATATCACCCTCTGACGAGCCTTTGGAATGTCAATCTCTACGGTCACTATAGGCAAGCAACCTCCCCCAGCAGCGACGACAAGAAAAATGGGCGCCGTTCCGACTGTCCCCCTTTTTCTATCGCGGTACGCGCTAGTTCGCCTACTCATCTTCTCTCGGACCCGCGTTTCTGTTACATCTCAATATACATAGCATGGACCCTTGTCCGCGCCGACGGCGCTGTGGTGACAACGACCGAACCAACAATGTCGCCCACTACCATTTCTGAGACAGGATCGTCTACCCCATTCAACATCGGTCCCGTAGCGCTGCCATTTTGGAAGGTACGTTCCCGACAGTGGAATAACTCAAAACATGATGACACCGACACGCTACATCTAGTTTATCTCCTGTTGTCGCCCCGCGACGACGTCGGCCCGGATCCGTGAGTCGCATAGCTCGGAAAGAGCTCGTGTCCCACGACTTTCCTGGACTCTAGATCCATCCCAAACCCCACCTCGACGAATGACACCCCCCGACTTCAACAGCGGGTCCTCACTTGTCATCCACTCGCCCTCGATCACGACGCTCGCGCCGTGCTCGCTCAGTGACTCTCCTCAGCAGGCAGGCCTCCGTTTCTCGCTCGTCGGGTCATTGGTTTAAAGGTAGAAGGTGGGTCGACGCGCATCCGGCGGTCACTTACAGGCTGTTGTACGGTTGAAAAATCGGCGGGTGAGGAGCGCAGGATTTCGGTGGGTGTATTGTGCCAATTGTCACTTGAAAGACAAGGCAGTCAGGTGTACTTCCTCGGCGAAATGCAGAGACCAAGAGAATAAACGAGGAACCGTTCATACGGTATGGGTGCTTGGAGGTCGATGAATGAGAAATGAACATCAGCCCAGATCTGACTGCAACAACAGCGAACAAAACCAAGACGAGAGCTCTATGGGAGCGATTATTGCACGCGCCTGAAGTTCAGCGAGATGTACGGGAAAATCAGGTTCGCAAGTGGTGTACTTTCGATGATAAATACCACCGAACCATCTGTTCTGTGTGGATGTGGGATGAAAAGTTATTAAGCATCAAGACAGAACATTTCTTGTCAAGGAGCTCATTTTCTATGTCTGCATCAACTCGATCGCGGACTGTGCTTTACCTGTCGCAGAGAAACGGTCAAGTTCAAAGGTTTGACTGATCAAAGCAATAAACATGTTTACTCCTGTGGAAACACGATAGGAGGACTAGAATACAGGCGGGTTGATATACTTTTGCGCTTGGGGCGCGCTTGTTGGTGAGACAAGTCTGGACCCTTTGTACGCGCCGATGTCCGGGGAGTGGGATGCGAGTGAGGCAGGGGACTTGAGAGCGTCCGATTCACTGGCTGGGGCTTGATAGGACGACGAAGTGAGGGTGGCTGCTTGCCGATTGGCAGTGCAGTGCTATGTCTCGGCAGGTCGGACCACGCAGACTCCAGACGCTCTGATTGTCGGCTTAAGCTGACAAGAGCTTTTCGAACGGCTTGGACGAGGTTGGGCAGTGGCATTCTGTACACGGCGAGGCCGGGCACCACGAGATAAGTCCAACCTATATGCAAGTGTCAGATAGATGGAGCGGTCAGGAAAGGCAATGACCTTGCGAGACAAGACATTTGTTCTCTTGTAGCGGCCGAGAGACCAAGTTTACGGGAGGGTACAGGATCGCCGGCCGCTGCTTAGGGGTGGATCGAATCTGATCGCTCTCAAGCAGGTCCACAGCGTCCAAGTTGCGAGTGACGACAAGGCCGATAGCGGCAGTCATCTTAGAACGAAGTCTCCTACGGATGACACAGGATTTGCTAGTCTTCTTGGAGGTGCGGAAGAGTAGGCTAACGTTGTGCCTGCCTCGCTTTGCGAATGCGGCAAGACGGGCATCAGCGAGCTGTCTCGCGGCGATGAACCCAGCATGTCTCTTCATCGCGTCCAAGTTAGCCCGCCCTCTCGTCTGTTCCTCAAAGGTTCCCTGTGCGATAGCCATGGTGCCCGTTTGTATTTGTTGTGTATCGAGTTCTGACCACCATTTCTGCCGTCGGTGGGTACTTGTACATGCGCGGACGAGGCCGGTGGCAAGAAGAGGGTTAACGGGGACAAAGTCGGTCGGTTTTTGAAGAACGGCGTTAGGAAATGCGCGGATGGTGAACTGCGGGCAGACAAAGAGGGGCAAGTTGCGTAGGGCGAGCTTCGCGGCGGGGTGAGACGGGTCTATCAAGCGTGAACGGTCGAGAATGTACGGATTGGCGTGTCCCGGTGCTACGAATCGAACCTGGTACGACGTGAGCGTTACGTGGACTCGGAAAAGAGTTAAACGAACGTTGATGTTGGGTTTGCGTGACAAGCAAGACAATCGGTGCATTTTATTTAGTAAAAAGGAGACGCGACGCGTTTTGTTGACATCCGCTCTCATGCCTCTCTCCACCGCACCACCTCGTCGCTCACAACGCGACAGAAAACAAGTCAAACAGTTCGTAGGCAGCCAGTCTCCGAACAAGCGCAAGCGTGCCCAGCCAGACGACGAAGAACCATCCGATCTTAGCGGTAGAGACGACCACGACGACCACGATGACGCGGACGCAGACGACGACGACGACGTGCAAGAGTTCGGATCCAAGAAACGCGCGGCCTCGTCTCGTAAACCAAAGGGGCCCCCTCCAGCCAAGAAGGCACGCACCGCCGCCCCTCCCAAGCCAAAGCCGAGGCGCACGAAAGCAAAACCCGCCAACGGCCATTTTGATGCAACAAAGGTCGCTACAGACACCAAGATCAACGCAGATAACCCCCTCTTCAGTACGTCCTCTCCACGCTGGTCCTGGTCCGTGCCATCTCATCTCGCTTCAGACACCATACTGAACCCCTCCGCCGCACTGCAATCGACGGCGGAAGACTTTCTTCATTCGCTCACCCAAGATCCCGGAGCAGCCCAAGCAGAACTGATCAACTGTATCTTGCGTGCCTGTGGTTGCAATGACTCGCTCGATGCAGACCAAGTGATTGACTATGACGGCGTCGTCGATGCCCTCGACAACTTTACAGAGGGCCTTAAGCAGGTATTCTGGTTCATACCATACTCACACGACCTCGCTCACTCCTGTCCAGGAAAACTCTCCGATGTATCCGCTCACTTCCAAGTTACCGGCGTTCAAACGCTTCCGCGCATCTCTTTCTGAGTTGATTGAGCGGCTGGTGCTAGCAGCAGCAGAACTCGGATCACTCTACACAACGGATCTTATCACGACCCTACAAACCTGGGTCATCGCCATGTCCTCCTCCCAGATTCGCTCCTTCCGCCATACTGCCACAGTCGTCGCCCTCGAAGTAGAGACTGCCCTTTGTCAGGTCGCCGCCGCCGTCGAAAAGGAGGCCGAAATTCTCGGTCGACAACGTGAAGGTGAGCGGAAACGGAAGGCCGTTAACAAGTCCACGGCTGTCCGTGAAAAGGACCTCGACGGCAAGGCTACCCAGGTCCGAAAACGCCGTACAGCCCTTGCCGAGTACCTCAAGGAGATAGTAGATGGGTGCGCACCATTCTCCCCTCCCAATTCATCCTCGCTCATCTTTCGCCCCAGTGTATTCGTCCATAGATATCGCGACTTGGACCCCAATATTCGCGCAGAATGCGTGAAAGCCATGGGTTCGTGGTTTACTCGCTATCCCGCACATTTCCTCGACGGGTCCTACCTTCGTTATGTCGGCTGGGTTCTCTCGGATTCCAGCACACCCGTCCGCCTCGAAGCAGTCAGAGCGCTCGCGGTTGTCTACGCACAATCCGAGTACGTGGGTTCACTCACTCACTTCACCGAGCGCTTTAAACCTCGGTTACTTGAGATGGCCGGTGGAGATACCGAACTGAGCGTACGCACCGCCGTGATAGGCGTTCTCGGTGCCGTCGACACCAACGCACTTCTCGAAGATGAGGAACGCGAACGCATGTGCCTGCTCCTCTTTGACGCGGAAGCGCGTGTCAGAAAAGCCGTGGCCAGCTTCGTGGCCGGAGTCTGGCAAGAATTAACAGAAGAGCGCCTGTCAGCCGTCGCAGGGCGTAATAAGGGAGAAAAGGTCAAATCGAAGGCCGGTGTCAAGGCGTTGGCGATGTTGTTGGTCAAGTGGGGTAAAACGCTCGACCGCACCTCTGAAGCTGCCGAAGAGGAAAGTGAGACGGGCGAGGCGAGCGTGCCAAATCGCCGCGTGCACCTGTCGTCCCTGGCTGGGGTTGACCCAAAAGGACGGATAGTGCTTGCCGTCGAGGCATTGTGGGACGAAGTTGACGCGGTCAACGACTGGGAGTGTATTTTGGACGTTCTACTGCTCGACCACTCTGCGGGCGGAGACGAAGACATGGATGGCCCCGACTCGCTCGTAGAGTCTGCGAGAAGCACGGTGGATCCCGCATGGCGGTTATCAGAAGTAGAGGAAACGGCATTGCTCGAGGTCCTCGTCGCATCATTGCGTAGAACCAAGTTGGCGTCTACGAGCGCAAAAAAGGTTTGAATCGCGTCACGATTTACGTTGGATCGCACTTGGCTCATACTTTGTCCTAGGGTGACGACGAGACGATCATATCTGACATGACACGTGCGTTAATCAAGGGGCTACCCAGATTGTTCATCAAGTACCAAACCGATGAGAATCGCATATCCGAGGTGTTGCTCATCCCACCACTGATGAACCTTGACCTCTATCTCGAGATGCGAATGATGAACGTACGTCGTCTTGCTGCTCCAGCCAATGTCAGTAAATGGAACAACGATCTATTGTAGGCGTACGCGAGCCTCTGGGACGACGTCTCGAAACAGTTCCTTTCACATTCCTCGCAACCTGTGCTCACGAAAGCCGTCGCCGCGATCCGACATTTCATGGCTGCCACGTCGCTGACAAACACGAACAGCACCAAGATTCTCGAGCTCGAGGACGAGCTGGCGACGCAGCTTCGCGATGCCGTCGCGGCCCGCGAAGAGATTGAGGTGGCGTCCTTCTCGGAAGACGAGGTGCTCGCGCTCGGTGTTGTATGTGCGCGGATATGTGCATTGGCAGGCTCGAGGGATATATGTACCTGGATGGAGGAAGACGAGGGTGGTAAGCAGAGCAGTGCGTGGGACATTATATCTGCCCTTGTAGAGAGAGGCCGTCTGGGGTACAAAGAAGAGGAACGGGTGGGTAGCTATCGTTTTCGTGGAGCATAGAACTGACTTTGTGGCGGGGATCGTCAGATGGTCGAGCAAGGCGTACATTTGCTCGGGTTGCATATCATCTGGAAAGCCCGCAGTTTACCCGATGTCAAGGACACGTCGCCGGACAGCGAAAAGTTCAGACAAACATTGCGGGAGCAACGCGATTCGTTGCTCGAGAAGCTCGTCGATTATGTCGTCGGCCAACAGTCGAATACAGCCGAGATCGTCAAACGCGCGGTAGGTTCAACGCCGTGATGTGGTATCCCGTCTCATCGCGAATGGACAGGCATTCCAAAACCTCATGAATATCCTTATTCTCTTCTGTCCGAGCCAAGCTACGTCGCCCCGTGGCGATGCATTGCCTACAGAGCCGCTCTCGCTCCGACTGGATGACGAAGTGCAGCAACGCTGCGCGGGTTTCATCCAGTCCTCCATTGAACAGTATGCGGAACTGTTGGAGGATGGCAGTCGCGCCCAAGAGGGAGAATCCGAGAGCGAGCACGACGACAGCTCCGAAGAGGAGGAACTGGCGCCCACTGCCAAGGGTGGCAAGAGCAAGGGCAAGAATAATATAAAGGCGCGCTCGAAAACACCTGTCGCGCCAGGTGAGTCCTCGCCAGTCTTTGCGAGTCCGATCATAACGTGTGTCGTAAGACCAAACCCCGACGAGAGCTGTGCTGGAGCAAGAATATCATTTTATGGCAACCGTATCGACGTTCCTGCGCGCCATCCGTGCGGGGGCAGTACATGTCAAACACAGCGACGTTTTCGTTGCCAATTATGGGCGTCTTGGCCCGTCTTTCGATCTCTGTACCAAGGTCATCATCGATGTGCTTCGCGAGGAGGGCATGTACAACGATAATGGCGACATGGTGGTGAGCGTCATCAAAAAGGCACTCTTGGAGGTACGTCTCTTCATGAGATGCGCATGTTCCCATCCAAACGCCGCGCCTGCATCACAGTCGTTCTCGCTCGTGATGGACGGAGTGGTGAGAGACGAAGAACTCACGATCGGGCTTGCGAAGCAGCTGGCAACGAGCTTTCTCATTCGCGGCGCCCAACTTGCCGTCATACGGCGGTTGGAGAGTCGGTATGTCCTCAAGGCGCACAAGGATTTACTGCAAGAAGCGATTAAGAACGTATCTGCGTGCGAGAAGAGCAAGAATAAGAAACGACTGAACGCATCCGTATCATTTTTCAGGGCGATTGTGCCGCTGCTCAAGGGTGTGGAGAGTCGGGACGCGTTGGCCATGTGAGTCCTTCCGACTCTCGCGTATTTTCGTCTCGGACAAATGCCGAATTGATGGCGCGCTCTGCGTTTTCAGAAAAGCGCATTTGGACCAGCTGTTGAGCGATGCCAAGGTCGAAGTGAAGCCTACGGCCAAGATGTGGGAGCCACTACGGGCATATGAAAAGAAGCTGGTGTCAATCATGCACAAAGGTATGTCCCGAAATTAGTTTTACCGCCGACTCAGCCGACGTATGATTAGGTACGGGTGGTAAGGGCCGAAAAGCCAAGGGGGGTGCGGTTGGCACGAGCGACGAGGAAAGTGGGCCAGAACCGGAGCCAGAGCCAAGGCGCGAGGAGGGCGATGGAGGCGAGGAAGAGGCACATGCACAAGCGAGTCGAACAAGGGCACGACCGAGACCAAGACCGAAGCCTGTCGTACGTCGTCCGCAGACGCCGCCTGAACAGAACGAGGAGCCTGAACATGAGCGGAGCGATGCCGAGGGTGAGGGTGAGGGTGAGGGTGAGGGCTGGGACGCCGACGGGATGGGTATCGGGCAGGAGACACCAAAGAGTCGGCCACGGGTGCGGGACGGAGACGATGGATCGCAGTCGCCGGAGAAGACACCTCGTGCCGGGTCGTCGACACGCAGTCATGCAGCAGCAAAGGGGCCGAGGTCAACTTTGAAACGACGGCGAGACGAAGCGGCAGATGAAGAAGCAGAGACGGACACCGGTGGCGGTACGGATGCGGATGCAGGCGCAGGTACCGGTGCGGGGGATTTAGACCCTGACGAAGAAGTGTCACCATCTGAGGCTTCTGCGACACAGACGAGTCCGACCAACGAGTTTATCATTCGGCGGAAACGTGCAAGACATTAAAATGTGGGACGTTGTAGTTTTTATGCTTTATTTTTCTTCTCTTCCTGGGATGTGGTTCGGTTTGTCCTTGCACCACTCTCCATTTGTCCCTCTCTCTATCTTTTTATGATTTGTGTTGTCGTCTTTGTCGACAGTATTCTAGATCCTGTTGTGAGTGCACGAGATGGCTTGTCCTACAGTGAACAACGAAACTAGAGTGATGCTAAAGAAAAAGTCCTGCAAAGAGATACGAAGTTACGGAACATGTTTTCCAACTAAATCTCATTTACTAAGCCAAAAAAAAAGCGACGAATAACCGAGGGATGCGTATAAATAAACTCATAATGTATCGTGGATAAATAACGACGGGAAGCGGGGATCATCGATGAACCATGGGCGAAACTCGCTACTTGATGGGGCGAGGCGCAAGTAGTCTTACCAAGGCTCAGACCGTCCAGGAGGACGCGCCTCTGTCTCCATCTTCGCGGAATCGCCCACCCTGTCCGCGACGTGCACACGGATCGATTTCATTGAGCGAGTCGGACAACGGTCGAGAGCTGCCCGGAGACGGCATGGCATGGTCTGGACCCGACAACGTTCGACGTCGTCGAGACATCACCGGGGTGGGCGGAACGCTCAAGCCAAGCATCTCGTATACCTCGCGCTGTGCTTCAGCGAGCGCCAACAATGCCTCGGACGTTGACGAGCTGGTGCCGCTGAACACCGAAGTAGTCGTCGCACTTGGCAACGCCACGGTTCCCATCGACAATGGTTTCTCCCTCATCCGTGGAACGGGAGGAATACCTTCCGATGCGGGGGACGACGGCCGTGTGGCATTGCTGGACGAACGGCTTGGTCGGTGCCTGCCGCGGGACCGTAAGCCAGCCTGAGACAGTCGAACGCTCGACTTGCGCGAAGCCGAGACACGCGCCGAGCGTCTGCTCCCCGCTAAAGATTGTGTCTCGGTATGTGCCTTGACATCCCCAGTCTCGGACATGCGGTCGTTGAGCGTATCATAATCCTGGGCGATATCTTCCGCCTGTTTCCATGCCTCGTCCCGTTCCGTCCTCAGCGTATCGACCTTCTCCTGTAACCGTTCTTTCTCCGCCATCTGTTTGACGAACAACCCGTTGATCTTCCTCACCGCCATCGCGAGCGCACTGGCATTGTGCACGTCACGCAAGCTTCGGAGCTGTGCCATCTGAAGGACGATGCTGTGCATCTTGTCTGCAAGGCGGTCAAGCGTCGATGATACCTCTGCGAGCTCTTCCATCGTCCGGCAGACAGTCGTGGCATCGTTCATATCCACGCCCTCAATATGGCTGGCTAGAGCGCCCATCAGTGTCCATCGCTTTCTCACGAATGCTTTGTATTGCGCCTTGACGTCCGTGTGTTGCAACTCCAAGCGATGCACTTCCTCCGTGATTTCTCCATCCAGCATCTCGAGCCTTAGCAACCGGAGGGTTGAACCCTCCGACGCTTGCTGGATTGCCCGTGATACGATCTCCCGGAGCTGCTCCGATGTGAACGTCCACTGCGCCGCTTCCAATTTAAGTCCACGCCATTTAGGCGGAGGCGGCTGGAACCTAGGAGGCTTTGAAACAACAGATTGGAGTTTATGCCATAGCGATCCTGGGCTTCCAATGGGGTCACCGCTTGTCACAGAAGACGTGGAACCATTTCGAACCCTGCCAGGATCAAACGGATTGAAAATTTGGCCTGGTTTGCTCTGTTTTCGAGGCCCGATGGGAAGAGGAGGTCGCGCTCGCGCACGAGTTCGTACCGAACCAGATGTCGAGGAAGAGTTAGAATGCTGTCGACAAAAACATTCCGCAGATGATGTTCGCGACATAGAGGGTGTGGAAATAGAATCAGGGTGGTGCGCCGTTCGCTCTGATACTATCGTATGATAGGGCGGGGGCGGGATGAAGGACGGAGAAGGAAACCCCGACTCGTCCAGCCCGGCGCGGGAAGGAGCCATCGGTCTTGGAAAGAGCAGCTCGTTCGGCGAAGCTGGCGGTGAGGGGAAAGGGAGGAATGACGGGACCCCAAGAGATGAAAACGGGACGGAGGTTGGCGAGATCAACGGAAATGGTGAACTAGCAACTGCAGACGCCGTCGTCGGAATGGGTGATCGGAGTGGACTCGTCAGTTGCGAGGTCTGCATAACACTATCAACCAACGCAGGTGAACTGGAAGGGGAAACATTCGTCGACTCGGGAAGGGGAACAGAGGTCGGCGATTTGGCGGATGAATCTATGACGGAAGGTATTGTCAACAATCCGATCAAAGCGTCAACATGATCAACAGGGATAGGTGACAAAGACGAAGCTGAGTGTGGCGCGAGTGTTAGAAGGGCCTCCTCTTCTGGCAAACAAGAACTCGAGGTCGAGACGTGGGCGAGGGGATGACGAATAGCAAGTCTTTCTTCCACGGATTTTTTTGATTCCACCCCGTGCGTCATCGACGGATGATCCGTTTCTTCTGTGATACTCGGCTCGCTGTTCACCTGCGCAGAAAATGATGGTTTCACCCCGGCTTCGTTTAATGGAGGCGCCTTTTGACTAGGAACGAAGGACGATTGGGATCTGCGTAATGCGGGAGCACTAGCTGGGCCACTCTTGTTCGACAGTTGTCGCCTCACGACCCTCGTGCTGGGATACAATTTCCCCGACCTAAGCCTTGAAGGTTTTACGCTCGGCGGACGTCGGCGGTGTATTTGGCTCTCGGATTTTGCGAGAGGAGAATACACCGGCGAGCAGAGCGGCGAGAAAACTGTCGGGGTCTCTGGAAATGTCTGGTACCCTGCCGACGAGCTCGATGGGAAGAGCGACGAAGCACTTGACCCGGGACTGAATGTCAGGTTACAGTTGAGTAGCTCGCCGTAGTCATGCTCTGATATCGTTGCTGAGGATAAACCATAGCCTTGGTCTGAGGAAACTATACCGCTCGCCAGTGAATTAAACTTGGCTGTGGAAAAGTTCTTAGATTCAGACGTAGAGTGAGGCAAAGAGCGTATCATACAGCCTTTGAGAACGAGGCCCGATCCGACAGTCCTGCGATTTGCATCACTACGCTTAGGTAGCGGTATGTTGTCCGAGGCATTTGCGCCTGAATTAGGGGAAGCACCTACCACAGAGGATTCAGGCGACACAAAATCAAACCTATCCAAGGCGTGGTTGTCAGACCCTTCCTGTGGCGAGTGCTGTGCCGCTGCCCCAGAATTATTGGGCAATGGTACCTCGATCGCGGTGATAGGCCCATTAAACGTGGAATCCTTGGTAACTGGTGCCCACGCCGGGACATTACGCGCTTTCCGTTGTGATGTTACATCAGGGACAACAGGAGGTGACGGTTCGGTGGACATTGTGCGGGACGCTCGCCGTGGGATTACAGAGCTGGTCACTATCTCGGGAGACGTGACGTAAGAATCCGACACGGGGTATTCTGACTCTGTGCTCGCCCCAGATTTGACAGGAGATGGGTAGTTGGGCTTTGGCGCGAACAACATTGCGGGTACTGGGGGCACTGGAGGAATTGGCGATGACCTCCCTGAGCCATGTAGGGAGCCGAGTTCGCCACGGGGCAGTGTCGCAGAGTCCTGACGTACAAGGCCGCTCCGATGCCGCGAGTTGTGGCGTTCGTTTGATGAAAGTACGAAGGAAGAGCCGATCAAAGCACGCGCAAGAGTGGTCCCAGAGATTGCAGAGAGGTTTTCCGATGTTGAAGGTGAAGATGGGTTCGAAGGGGGATGATTGACGTTTGGCTGGGACGTTTCGGTGGGAGGAAGTGCGCTTGGAACAGCTGAATGCCCTATCTGAACATAGGGCATCAAGCCTGTATCTGGAATCAAAATGGGTGCAGGTATCGACTTCTTGCGAAAAGCAACACCCTTGAAGTAAAAGCTCAAATTAGGTGTCTCGAACTTATGGGTATTGTGTGATACTTACAGGGGGCACGCTTTCTGAGGGACTGCAGGAAGTTACGGATGAGGGGTCCGTGTAAGATTCCTGCGCAGAGTTCCTCCGGGCTACTGCTGCATTCTGGCTATGAGGAGAGGAACTCCTTTGAAGGAGCTCTTGGGGAAACCACTCCTCATCGGAATTGGATAGATCAAGTTCCACCAAGCGTGAGCACTGAGCGGCCGACTGAGAGGAAGATTCCTCGCTGATGTTGAATACCAAAGACGGCGCAATAGAGGAGGACGCTGAGGAGGATTTTTGGTGCAAACGGGATCCATACGCCTTGTTTCCTTTGCGTTTACCGGTCCGTCGAATGAAGTTTGAGAGCATCATTCTGCTCTCCACGATAACGTTGCTTTAAGAAGGCGGAGTGAGCAGGAAGCACTGAAGAAAAGAAACCTCAGACCGTACATGCAGAACCGCCCAAAAGATATCTGAAAAGGCTGGAAACGAAGATCATCATTTTATTTTAAGCGTTCCTAGCAACACTGGCACTGGCGCTTTGCAATGCAGGAGCCGAACGTATGGCCATCAAATTCAACCCATGTCGGTCTTCATGCATAGCCCCGTGAAACTCGATCTGTGTTTAGTCTCGGCTGAAGCAATCACAGGGGGTCAATTGAGATGACAGTGATGCTTCACCTAGTACCACGGCTCCGCTATGTTTTCGAGCAGAGTAAAGCAACATTTGTGTGGAACACAGGTCCATCACGTCACGTAATGTTTTTGACAAGTCTTTCGCATGATGCATGACTCGAACTTGCTCCCACCATCAAAGTGGCCCGGGATGACAACATCCTGGTCGCCATTTCGGCTACTAGTTGCAGTGACATACACGTACAACTCGTTATATCTCCGGAAATGGTGTCTTGCTCGATCCAGCAACTTTCAGTGATATCGTATTATCTATGGAAGGTTGCACAATCTGTGGCTCATCTGATGTGCCACACAACGAGTAGTGCCGGGCGTATTGCTTGTGTACTTGCAACCAGCCACCCGCAAGTCTCCTGGGTTCGCATTCCCCAAGGCGAACCAACGTTCACCCAAGAAAGAGGCAGTGCCTCATTCATATAGAATAGGACCAACGTTGACAGTGCTCGGAGCTGCTTAGCGTCGAACTTGCTCCTGGCAACTTCCCACTTTATCAAAATGAGCTTGATGCAACGACTCGGCCAACAAGATATCAATTAAACATTTGTCGACAACCACTGCCACTTGAGCACTGCATTGATGTAAGACCAACGTGGAGTCTAGCAATCAAATCACGATTTGGAGCAACGCTTGTAGACCCGTCTTGTGTCGCAAGTGATGGTGGATGATCATGATTGCCGGGGCGCTGGAGACTGCCACGGTGCTTGCTGCTTGCAGCTTGATATGTTCTGCATGTGACGTGGTCCAGCAGCTCCCTTTACGTCCCACCGTCTTAAAGACGGTCGCCCTGCAGATCTCTATGTCTATCCATGAGGACTTGCAAGAAGAAGTTTCCATCAAGTAGGGAATGATACTGTAAGAGTTGAACTTGGGATCCCTCCTTCCACCGTGTGACTCCGGTTCACACCGACTTTACGACACACTACCGAATACTTGCCTATGTTTTACTTGCCCGTCTCCCGCACGCATCTGAACTTGTTCAAGCCAAGGCTGACCTGGTGTGTGAGATTCATCCACAATTGCAGACCATCACTGACATACCCAGCATAACGTATCAGATACGCTCACGGATTAGTGCACGTTTATAGAGAGCCGCACCGTTCATCGTACAGGGTCGACGGACCAGTGCAGCAACGTTCAGCCTTCAACAACTTTGACTATATACGACCACCAGTCATGTTTGTCATGATGACGGTTGCTTCGATTCTGATGCCCTCCGGCGCACTGCGGCCCTGCAGATCCATTAAATATCATTTGAATGCCATCTTAGCTCCGTTCAGGTTCCTCAGGCAATAGTCCCCAAGCTGTCGATCGATCATGTTCTGAAGCCCGTTATACTGGGGTGACCACAGAGGCAGGTGGTTGTATCGGGTGGCGAGGCGTATATTGCGCCTATGGTGTCTCGTATTTGGAAACACGGAACACCGGTTAACCAGAGAGGAGCTGAAGGACCCAGTTCCTCGTTAACCCATCGTATGTCAGGATTTCGTCACTTCCTGCACGAACAACCCTCTACAGTGCGAATGTTTGCATTTCTTCACCATTCTCGCAGTCCAGGATTGTGTACAGATGTATCATAGCTATGACCCGGACAAGTCCATGTGACCAGGATAACCACCATCCGACCTGCACAGGCTAAATTGAATGTCACCCAAGGTTCTTGTTCAGGATTGTCCCAAGCCCCACACGAGTTACAACATGACGTACGGAAGACCTGTTACCGACCAAAGTGAGGCCTCTGGGGCCGCGATCCGTGTCCCCAGATACGATGACACCAACTCTGTAAAGTGTCCGGATGTGGCGGCAGGCGCTGATGCGGTGCGTCGACCCGCGCCACTCCCACACCACTTGGTCGCACGCACCACATTGATAGGCAATGCGAGTAAGCATCTGTGCGCCTCTCTCCGGTCGCCAGTTGACAGCACTTCGCCGCTCGGATTAATGGCTATGACAGCAGTGTCGTCTCATTTCTAGGTATTCGCTTGAGTTCAGCGTAGGGATGACCCTAGGATTTTTTTTTTTGTGTCCCCATCCCGGGGTACGGTCCTGCGGAGAGCTGTCAAATAAATGAATAAATACTTACGGTACACCTGATAGCGGCCTGACAGCCACAATCAGGTCGTGCCTGCACTCATGCCTTAATAGACACTGCTTCTAATTCAATGATCATCGTAGACGTTGTAGGGTCAATTGCCCGAGGGATCCGAGAGGGTCATCATTCCAATGAAATAATGCCAAAAGAACGAGAATTGCCTCACCGTCAACACGGAATCAAAGGTTTATCGGTAAGGTACATAAGACCTCAACTTACAGAATTTGGGGGCGGTCACAGCCTCATGCTAATGTCGCCACCATCAGGTTACGGAGCTATCTTGTCTTGAATCTCAATGTGTGATGCGTTGGTTCGGGTACTGCGCACCAGACCAGTATCGATCCAAGCCAAGTGTGGTCACCCGAACAGAAAACAAAGGAAAACTATGTGTCTGATTAAGAGAGAGTGGTATGCACGTAAGGAGAAGAGATGTGTCGCAGGGTGGTTTGATGTAAAAATACATCTACTGAAGAGAAATGGGTGAGGTTACCGAGGTAGTTACGAACTGAATGCGAATGTGCCATGTATGAAAAGGGATGGAGTGTGAGCAAGGAATATCCTTGTCTTTGAAGCAACGAACGAAAGCCGGCACGGACGTTCAAGTTCCAGTGAAGCGATCCGCCCGGTATAGGCTAAAGTGGTTGGTAAGAGCTAAGAGATGATGCGATGAAAAATGCCTAAGTCCACGTTGCGCTGACCATGGGCTAGTCATGTCAGCAATGAATGATCGAAACGAGAAGTCGAATGAAATGAACTATGTATACAAGTCAGCACGAGGACATGGCATGAGGAATCTCTCTCACTAATATAATGTCAGATTTCTCAGGTATGTCGAAACGGCTGGAGCTTTTCGAAGACTTCGTCCATGCTCCGTTTGGGGTCGAAGTTCGGCTCAAGCGGGTTATCCGCGGATGAGGGCGGGGTCATAGGGTCCGCCCCCGATCCAACGACTGATATAGCCGAAATACGACGAAGAGCTTTAGAGGCTCGCCTTTCCTCTTTTAATTTCTGCCGCTCCGCACGCGAAATTCCATCTATCCGCTCGGGTATCACTGTTAAGGAGGGTGTCATCAACGAGGTACTTTCCAAAAGGGAAGTCGTTGAGAACGAGATCGCCGAGTTCGACGCCTCTGAGCGAATATCCGGAGTTGAGGTCGCCGGTGTCACGGTGATACTGGCAGCTCGCTGTCTGGATCTTATTTGATGAACAGAGAAACCACTCTGCTGTGAAGAGGTCACCGCGTTCGGTGGAAATGACGAGGGTGCCCGGGTGCTATCGGGTATGTCACCATCCTGAGTGCTAAACGAAGAACGCGCAAGGTTAGCGGCAGCGTCAATGTCGCTAACGGCACCGTTGTGGATAACGAGCCACCGAAGTCCCTCGATCTCTCTCATCTTCTTTCGGATAGTGCGCTCATGCTTCTCGATGGTCCTCGTCATCGCCATCCGCTCGTCTTCATAGCGTTTGGTGACGGTGACGATATATTCCTGAAGCTGGACGTTCTTTCGGAGTTGTAGAGAAAGCGCTTCTCGCAGCTCTTCAATTGTTCCGTCAGGCGTAACGTCCGAATTCGCCCTGCCCGGGCGCGAAGGCGATGAGCGGTTCCACCTAGGGACCACATGACTAGGGACCACAAGGCTGGACGCGGCAGATAATGTATTGGCCCTGGGACGTGGAAACACTACGCGATTAGGCGAAGGAATGGGCGCCGAAAGGGGAGCGGAGTTAGGAGAGAGAGGCGGGGATGGTAACGGGCCCGAGGGTGGCGGACCGCTTGACGCCTTAGCCGTACCACTAGAATCCGGGCGCTTGGGCTTCATGCTCGAACGCTTTGGGAACACGGGTGCAAGTTTAAAGCCAGACACAGGGTCGTTGGCCCTGGAGTTGTCTGTATCGCTCCCAGATATGCTAGTGGAGCGGTGGTGAATGCTTTGCTGCTCATCCTGCGAAGAAAAGTCACTGCAAAGCGGTTGCGCGCTATCGTGCTCTACCACGAGAGGTGGACGCCTGGACGGGCTAGCCGACCTCCGTGACGACAGCGATGATAGCTCACTTGAGTAGCGGGGCGGGGGCTTTTCCACTAATATTGGCCAAGGGGGGTGTATCGTAGACGGAGGTATCGGAAACTGAAGTGGCGGACCCAACGGCGTCACGGGTGTCGTTGGGGTAAATTCGCCGCTCTTTGGAGAGTAGTCATGGTATATATGCACCGATGTCACCGAAGCGTTCATTGGGAGCGGCTGGGGCTTATCAGGGAGTGTGAACAAATCGGAAAAGTCCTCTTCATCCCCATTCTCCGCGATAGATGAATGAGCTCCTTGCAACGGCCGAGGGGTCGTTGAGCGACTCCGCACGCTCTGATGCTGAGATTCGACGGACGGCTCTCTTGCCTCGAGGGTATGTGGTGACAACGCGCCGGGAGACGGTACAAGAGGTGACGGTGGAATCGGCTTCTGCATCGTGGAAGGATGGGCCTTGGTGTCCTTGTTATTCCTATTCGGGGACCGTAAAGGAGTGAAATGAGCCACGAGTTTGGACCCGAGCGATGAAGTATTTGGATCCATTGATGGAACCTTGGGCAAAGGTGGTTCTGCAGGCGATGGAAAATTGGGTGGGGTAATCATGAGTACTGCGTGTCTGCAAAACGGCTGTCAGCTCAGTTTATGTAGAAAAGACATGCGCAATGTGTCCATCTCAGCAGAGACCAGAAGCCCATCGACTATTGTTCCAGCCAAGCATCTAATTAAGGGCTCGCCTCGTACGGCGCCTCCACATTAATGGAAGCAAGTCAAGGCACACTCACCCATTCCCAAACGAGCGCCGAACAGTGTTCACCGTAGTGACCGCGTACGCCGCATTGCCGACCGACTTTCTCGATGTCGGCAACGGGGGCACTGCAGACTGGTCTGGTTTTTTACGCCCCAGGAAGGGAATCATCGATCGCCGACTCGAGGTTTTTGACGCGACGGCTTTCCCTCCAGGTGAAGGGGTGGAGGAGGGGCTAGATCCAGACCCAGCACCGACGCGGGAAGAGTGACGAGACCCATGAGTAGAACGAAAAAGATCAGAAAATTCGGATGCCTTGGTCCTGGCGCGCTGCGCACTTGCGGGAGGAGATTCCGAGCTACCCATCCTGTTCAGCGCTTGCTTCCGGCGATGCGTGGGGGTGCAACTCGACGACGCGTCAGGTCAACGGCGCAGAGTGCCCCAGGTGGGTAGTGAGAAGAAGAAGGTAAAACCGGGGCGAAGGCAAACGGTCCCGCGACTGCGAAATCTCGTACAGCGCGTCTCGTCGCGTAGGAACTGTGTAGTAATTTTTTTTTTTTTTTGATGTCCAAACACATTTGCGCAACGCGGCGTCAAAACCTTGTCGGGACCCACAAAACGTCAAAGTTACGCACCGACACTGCAAGGGCGAACGGATGCCGCAAAGTTCAGCAGCAGGTTTGACGGACGCTAGCACGGTGAGACAAAAGTACAGGGAACCGCTGCCAGTAGCATGGTATTTGAAGGTTCATACGGCCGTCCTTTGTATGCCACTACACAGCTTCTGTCTCGGTTGAGGAGTGTTCACATTTCCTGATACGCGGGGAACGTCCCTGAAATTCATCATCACCTAAACGGCGACTTCGTCAACACCCGCTCAAGCTTCCTTTCTGAAGTTTCATTTGCGCAAGAATGATAGCCACATGCTCTAACAAGAACGGTATAACAATAACAACGGAGGAAAATAGTAACACTTCTGCGTATCATAAGGTGCGCAGTAGTCACATGGCCACCAACGCTTGGTGATGTGGGGGAATGGAGCTAATAGCACACGACCATTTTGCCATATTCATCCATATCTTCAGTTACAACGCCCAGTTTAAGTTCATCCAATCGAAGATAGAACTCGGCTTCGCTGCCTCGATGACCTGGGTTGGCCCGTCTCCTGTGAACACCGGCACTAGCTCGGGGATGACAGGTCTCTCTTGTGCTAACGGTGACAGTTTTTATATCAGATATAAGCACATGCCAAAAAACCGTAGTGTCATGCGTACCTCGAGCAGCGGCGTTGTCAAACTCGCTTGGGCTGATCAGGGAATCGGTGATTAATTCGTGTTACATTGCCGTAGCACGCACCCGTCGGAAAGCGAAAAATACTCGTGCTTTTCCAGGTCGTTCAAGGAAAAACGGAACGAAGGTTGGACTTGCAAAAGCTGAAAAATAAGTCAGATACAATCCTAGGGAAAGTAAGAAAGCCAGACAAACTCACCCCCTCCAGTAGATTCAGGGCGACAGGATCAAAGACTTCGAATTTTGGAAAGACTTCTTGCTCGAGTTGGGACACCCTCTGGGTCCAAGCAACGTATTTGTGTACATCCTCTTCGGTGTCGAAGAGTAACTACAAGGAATGATAAGTTTCCGGTGCGACCAATAGAGTTGTGACATCGGTAAATGCCGTACCATGTGGTCCGGTGACTCCAATTCATAAAGAATACATCCGAGACCCCACCAGTCAGCCGCGGGGCCATAATGCCTTCTTCGATGAACAGGCATGCCCTTGTTCCGCAGTAGTTCAGGAGCCATATATGGCGGAGTACCCAGGAACTCGATTGCATAGTCGCGCCCTCGAACGAGGGGTTTGCCGGTGGGTTCCAAGTAAGAAAGCCCAAAGTCGATGATACGGACGTTTGCACGGCAGTCGATCAGAACATTTTCGACTTTGATATCGCGATGAAGGATTCCCATCTCGTGCAAGGATTGGATACCAAGAGCCTATCATGGGTCAGAATGGGAATTGGCAACGAGTCAAGAGCAGACACACAATTTGTGCCATCCACCGACGGGCATGCATTTTACACCACCCCGGATCGGTGGATAAATACGTCCCGAGATCGCCGGTCATGAGTTCCTAGAGCCAACACTGAGCCGGGATAAACGGGAGGGTGATGCCCAGCGACTCACCATGGCAAAGAGAACGGTAGTGCTGTGCTGGATGGATCTGCTCAGTTCCATGACAAACTGTCTGCCCCTCTCTCCGCCTTTTGATTTCACCATGCGTCTGAACATCTTGAGTTCCATCTGGACGGATCGCGCTATGTCTGGATCTTGCAAGGGATGGAATACTTTAAGGCACAACAGGTGGCCCGTGTGCTGATCCCTTGCCGCCCATGCAGATCCGAAGCCCCCATTTTGCAAGCAACACAAAAGGTCAAAGGGTCCAAACACGGGGAAGCTGGAGGAGGATGACGGAGCTGTCGCAAAAGTAGAATGAACGATGGGAGATTCGGGAGGCGTTTCCGGATCCGTGGCATCGTTGCTCTTTGTATCACCAGCGTCGCAGACAGGGAAGGTTGAGGCCAAGAAAGGAAGCTGCTGGGGGTCAGCTTTTGGGGGGTCAACCCCTGTAAGCTGGCATATCGAAACCAGAGGAAGCTTGGGTGGTGTGCCCTGACCAGCAGGGGCGTTACGAGTGTCTGCCACGGCCGCGGAAAACGGAGGACGCTTTGCACGCAGGGAATACGGGGAAATCTGGTATGGTGGGGGGGATAATTTGACAGCCACAGCGGCGGAAGTAGAGACGCGGAGAATAGAGCACATTCTACGAACAGGAAGGGCTTGGACGAGGAGAGAATAGGGCAATGAAGGACTGACCAGAGAAACCTGCAATAAATAGCACACATGGATGACGAGCGAGGTGTGGACAAGACAATGGTCGACTTGCCAAAGATGCTACATCTTTACCAACGTGGCACACAAAGGTAGATATCGCTGTGGACGTTCTTGAAAGTCAGATAATCAAAGAACCTGTCCACAGACATGTCTTGTCAAAGCGTTTTACCACATGTGCGCAAACTGAAGTCCACAACGATACGCTGCATTGGCAAGTCCAGGGAACCTAAAGAGGGATTCATGGACGCGTCCTGAAAGTGCAAGTCCACGTACCGTTGATGGTTCTGGATCAAGCCCGATTGAAACCCTAACCCGAGTCACCACCTTCCCGATACCTTCACCACTTCATGTCCACCTCTCCGCTAGCGACACCGCACACACCAAGCCTCCGTCGTTCCACCGAAAGCTATGGCGAGCGTGCATGGCGCAAGTTCAAAGAAGAGCCCCTCGTTCCCATCGGTGCGCCCTTTGCCGTTTTTCCCCTGTCGTATGCGAGTCTTGACGTCGCTTTACCTAGGGACGCTGGTGACGGTCGGGGCGTTCACCATGGCCGTAATCAAGCTCAGACGACGAGAATCACGCTCGCTGAACCAGTGGATGCGCGTGCGGGTCGCTGCACAGGCGTTCACCGTCGCCGCTGTCTGTGCTTACTGCTGGGGCCCTAGCAAGGAGCAGAACGGACAGAGCGCTGGGGATCTTCAAGCGAAACGGGACCAACAATTTGATAGGGAACAAAGAGAATTTCAGAACCGTCTCAAGGTTGCCGAAGCAGAGTGGAAGGAAACACAGAGCGTCGCGGGAGATGCAAAAAAGTAATCTTCTCGCAGCTGTAACCACCTGGGTGGATAGATGGATGTATTGTTCTCTACCCCGTGTTCCTTAAGTTGACTTTCCCCCTCTGGATGATGGACGGTGGGTCTCTAGGTATTTCCCCTCTTCTGAACGTCGTTCTCCTGTTCCACCACCAGCTTTGGACCACCATACAGTTGGTTGACGAGGGCACACCGACGAATCACATCCAGCTCCTTGACAGCTTCGTTGAATGCTAGCGAAAGCTTGGCCGGGTCCTGCTCGGCCTAGGAAACGTTGAGCACCGTCACAATACCCACCAGCGATCAGACACACCTGAATGTGACGAAAGTTCTCTCTTGTCCTCCACAAGAAATAGTTGCGAAAGTTGTAGGAGCTGAATGACTTGGCTGCACGAAGCGTGGAGCCGTAGAGACTGAGGATCGCTCGTGGCGATGGTGAGGCAGTCATGGCGTATTGAATGTGAGAGGAAAGCGTCACTTGACTGGGAACGCAACAAGGGAAGCTCCCAGCCCGGAACAACGTGTAGAGACGGAGCCCTTGTCAAGGTATCTTATATTTACGGGTAGTCTGGCTCTTCAACCCTCCAACACCCGCTTCAGAATCGGTGCGACCTGCTTGCGAGTGGCTGCTGCATTTTTTTGCTTGTAAACCCGAGCGGCGAGACCCGCCCCGAATGGCGATGCTTCTGGCGCCGCAACCTCGTCGGCCGATCCCTCCTCGTCCATGCTTTCCCGCTCGTCCTCGACCCCTTCATTTCCGTCCTTCCCCGCGTGGTTACCGAAACCACAACGCTTGAAACTCGTCCTCTTTACCTGGAGCACATCGCTCGCCTCGAATCCATCAAAGAGAACCTGTGCAAGCCTGTGTCCGCAAACGTTCTCGTCTACCACCCACATCAACTCCCGCCTGGACTTGCCCTTCTTGTTCTTATACGTCGTAAGCACGCCGAGAATCGAAAGACCACGTTCCTTGATCCATTCCCGAGTGGAGACGGTCGCGGAAGGCGGCGACGGTGCGAAGAAGGTCAACAGAGGCAGCGGAACGGTAGCCAAGCCTGCCTTTATCGAACGTGTGCCATCTTCACAGACGGTCGAGGAAAGGTCCAAGTCGTATTCTTTATAGTCCCGCCGGAGCAAATCTCGGGTGCCAAGATGGGATAATGCGGTTTTCTTGGCACTGAGGGCGGTAGAGAGGGACCGAATCCACGGCTGGTCAGCGACATGCTGAGGGGTATCTACCGCCTGTCCAGCCAAGTTGTCCGGGGATGGGGCATTGGCCCTGGGGAGAAGCCATGCGGACGCCTCGTAATCCACATCAACGGCCTTTCCGCCTCTCCGTAGACCATGCGTATCGATCGTAATCGCGCTCAGCAAGAGCGCGGCTAGTTCCGGGGGTACGCGAAGTGTTGGATATGACATGATGACTCTCGTGACGAGCGATGCGCAGCTCCCTGCCGGTTCAATTACCCTGAACGACGCCGTCTCGACATGCTTTCCTTCATCTTCATGATGATCCACTATCGCCGTCACCCGTGCACCCGGGAGAGCGTAGGTGGGATGAAGGCTGTTGTGGTCCACCAGTGCAAATGTCCTGCATGGATTAGGCTTGGGTAGATCTTCCGGACAGAGCAGTTCCTGGTGATTATCTTTGATCCCCACTAGTTGCAGCGCGTACAGGTTCTCCGCCCTCAGCCCAAAGTCCTCGCGAGCGGTGGTGATAAGCGCGATCGCCTTTGTATCTTTGGTGGGTATATGGGAGAGAAGCCACGCAAAACCAATGGAGCTTGCGAGACTGTCTAGATCTGGGCACGGACAGGTCATGATTCAGGACTACCCCGGTATGACTGGAGAAGGCGCACCTCCGGCTTCGTTGCCCATAACTACTGTCCAATCGTCGCCATTGTCCCCAAGGAACCCCTTCTTCTGTTTTGATAGATACCCTGAGAGGGTAGATGCAGTCGACATTGTTCTTCGGATGCTCTGGTCGAGCGGCGAGATAGGGTATTTAGTCGTACCCAAATGGGTATATGTGCCCACTGTGGGTGGTAGAACAAGACGAGTGGTCGTCCTGAAATTTATTCCTTGTCTACCCCAATACAATTTCCGGGCTCTTGAACTGTCTGGGGAAACGGTGTTCGGCGTACATGGGGTGTGGTGGAAAACAAACAAATTCGAGCGATACGTTCTGGTGGCGTACATAAACAAGCTTCACGGTTCAATTCGCTACGATCAAGTCTACACTCTAGTCTGACCCTTGTATGACATTGCCTCCTCGACAAACTCGGCCTCTCCAAATACTTTCCTCACCTTCGGGTGCGCGGTCACCTTTTCATAGTGAGCAAACACGTTCGGGTACTGCGCCCTCTCCGCAGCCCCACAAGTGATCTTCCCCGCCTGCTGACTCACCGCCGCAATCGCAATATCAGCGAGCGTCATCGAGTCAGATATCAAGTAACCAGATGCGCTCGCTCCGAGGTGCTCGTCGAGGAACTTGAGCGAGCGGGCCTGCCTCTGCAGATTAATCTCGTGCATCTGCGATCCCCAACGTTCAGGTTTCCCGGGTTACTAGAACGGGTCGAGAGGACTACGCACCTGCTTGCTGTATGGACCGAGGGATCCGTACAGGAGCGCCATGATCTCGTAGCTGAACATGGCGATCTCGGTCTCGCCGAAATGAACCCACTGGTTGACCAGAGCGGCCTCGGTGGGGTCCTTTCCGAGCAACCCAGACTCGGGGGCAAGAGAGGATACTGGTCAGACTGCCGTTAGCATGCGCAGGGCGACGTACGACGTCTGACTTGCCATAGTGCGCGATGGGGGCACCCTCGAACAGCTTTAGCCCCTTGTCGTTCTCAAAGGCTGGTATCTTTCCCAACGGGAATTTATCGAGGTACTCGGGGGATTTGTTGGTCACGTTGAATTCGACGGGTGGAGTATCAAGTTCGAGGTCGGCTATGGACGCGGCGACGAGGATCTATGTGAAGGATTCCAGTCAGCTGTCCGGTCTCTTTGGACGGCGCACGACATACGACTTTGGTTTGACGTTGGATTGGGATTCCCCACAAAGTGCCAATAGGTGCCATCTATGCTGTATGGGATATGGTCTCGGGTACTCGGTCCTCTAGATCTTCTGGGATGACACTTGCTTTCGGTGAAAACGTGCATTTATACTCGGATTCGAAATCGTCTCATGTCGAACCCATCCAACAATGTACCACGGCGCAGCGCGCTGAAAGACAACGTTGATACTTCGCAATTATACGCCGCAGCAGCTGCGCCGACGTTAGTGATCGATTGATCACTCACAACGTACAGTGACTCTGCGGCGAAGCGAGTCCCGAGCACAGCCGCAACTCTCCGTCCTTTTTCCCATCACCTCGACGAGTCAGCACCTTACCTCGCCCCAGCTCGCTCGTCGCACCCGCCCGCCATTCCCTAGCTGGCGATGAGGGCTGTCAAGACAAAACCATGTGTAGATACGGTGCGTGTTCCACCTCGACGACACCCAAACGAATCATGAAAATAGCACCATATTTGCGATCTCTTTGTTGACAGGATATTCTGGTGGCGCCGCCCGCTGTTCAAGAGCAATGCACATATCAGAGTCCCTTGTGGATCAATCCCTGCCACCGGTTATCATCCAAGCCCGACAGGGTGTATATCTTAGCGTACGGGTTGGGGATCCCGAAGCTCCTTGCGTAATCATCCCTGTCTACTCGTCGATCCCGACTGCCATACCACCGGCGTCGAAGATGAGTTATGGGCGCAGCAAATAGCGTTCAACGGGTGAACACTTCATCCAAGGATCAGATTAGTTGTCAGCTTAATGGAAAACGGATCTTACACCCTGACCGTTGGCCGGGCGGTCACGGCATCCCGTTCCCGCCCGTGTTCGGTCCGTGTTTATTTTGATGCCATCGCGGAGCGCCAACGGAATCTCCCATGCCCGGGCTTGTATACCGGTCGATGGAACGCACGCGCTGCGTTTCGTGGGAGGCCGCGCCATCAAATTTGCAATATTGAAGGAGCCTAGCCGGGTATACCGTCCACTTGTCAATTTCCCAGCCGTGATAGCGGCTCTTCGTGGGTGTGCCCGCACTGATGCATGCATACCAGCTAACCAATCCGAAGGAGGTCTTCATGGGCTCCATTTCCCCTTGCACGTGGCGATCGTGCTCGACGCGCCACGGGGCCAGCGGACGTGTACGTGATAAGTGACTGGTGTCCGTTATGCTGGTCCGGACCGTCTAGATGTCTGCACACTTCTGGTGTCGCTCCATTGACCGTCGTGCATCGATAAATCCCTTCGTTTCGAGGCATATCTGACCCCGGTATCTAGTACACAGGCGCAATTAAACTTAGACCTAAACCAAAGAGATCACCGTCAAATGGCGGAATTCGAGGGTGCTTCGCACAACAGCCCCATCATGCAACGCTACATGATGTTTGCATTCCTTTCATCGCGGGATAATCTCCAGGCCGCAGAACGCGAGGGGAAAAATAATGATGGTTCGTTCGCGTTCATCAAATAATGGCCAGGGCAAGGCCGCCATTGCCACTACGATACTTGTTCACAGTGAACGACAGAGCCTGGAGATATGCTACCTGGCATAAAGGGCTACCTCTTCAAGTCGGATAGTGAAAAGGAATTGAGTCCTGTTGTCGGCTGCCTCGTTTGAACAGACTGAATCATGGCTTCGATATGTTCAAGACAGATGTTCTGATGAACAGTTCTGGGACTCAACTTGGTCAATGCGTGATGTAATAGGGATCGAGACATACAGACTCGCCTGGTGTGGTGTTATATAAATGCCCTGGATATCCGTAAGTACAAGGTAGATGCGCAACCCCGATGTTCTTTCTGAATCCATCACCGAAGTGCATGGTCTGCATGGAATGGGTCTGCTGGTCCAAAATTTCAATCATCGGTCAGCTAGATCACTTGTGCAAAATCAGTGATTGTGTGAAGACTTGCGACAGGTCAGCGTGGAGGAGTACATACAATGTTCACTCGTATCCGGTAGTAGTAAGTGTCATTTGATAACGGTTCAAAGAGATGTGTGATCGACGGATGCCAGATGGGCTGGCATAAATACGTGTACGCACCTGGTCACTCGTAGCGGCCGCTTGTGGTACGACATTTCAGGCCTGCAGGAACTGTAGAACGGAATACAACTGCATAGTGATGCCGGTGGCTTTTACAGCAGCTGTAAAACGATGGTCGGTTTTTCGCTATGCATGACCTACGAATGGAGTATGCGTTGAGCAAAGGAGCAGAAATTGAGGCGAGATTTACCATCTTGCGTCCGACGACACTGGGGCCATGCATCTCGTCAGGCATGACTCCGCTGATGGAGCGGATGGGAGTTGTCACTCACAGAGAACGTGGCTCAGACTGTCAAAGTTTCAGGTAGCTGATCTCGGCCCGGGCCGCACGGATGGCAGTAATTCAGCACTGCATAGATTAGCACATGAGAAGGTGTGCGCAGCACGCATCTCCGAGACCAGCGCACCAGAAAACTTACACCCAGGCACATAGCGTTTCCAGATATTCCCCCCTCGTGCACACCATCACGATCTCCATCGCAACGGCTTCCAGGAGCGTCCCAGAACTAGACCTGGCTATTCACTACTCACGGTTTACAAGACTGAAACTCGTGGCCCTGCTAGGACTGGGATCTCGACCATTAAAACATGACACATTGTCCAATTTTGTAGATGTGACTCTCGGCATTGTATCATATCGCTCGAGAACCATGGTCTATATTTCTCACTGTATTCATTTCTGATTTCGTTATGACGCCCAATGCAAGCGTGAAATGATGGCAGGCCTACCAGAGAAGCAGATATTCCTAGAAGGCCCGTTAGCTTGGGGGTATTTTTATGTTGCCATGATATGTTTAGAATAACTCTAACAAGGTTTGTTAATAATCGTTACGCAACCAACTAGCACTCCAGAACTTAACCAATAGCTCCATATACCCTCGGTAATCACTTGGGTCGAGTAAGGAAATGTTCGATCGGTTAATTGTTTGACTGCTTGCGTGCGCGCGCGAGGTGACATCCCCTAGAGGATCCTCGTAGCGCCACTACGCCGATAAAGCACTAACCCAAATTTAGTGCCACAGCGAAGCCAAGCCGCGTCGAGCGTCAATCACCGACCTTGTGTAAGAAAAGTTAACCCTGACCACGTTCGGCTGAATCCGTCTTGGATGAATGTGGCGATTGCGAGATTCACGGGGTTTGACCATATGTAGCGTACGCAACAATGAATCTCGTCATGATAATTTTGTAGAAGGCGCGAGTCGTTGGGTTGGGTCCCAAACCGGTTGGGCGCGCCAAAATGACGCTCATCTAATGGCCCCTTTGCATCCAGGACGACGAAACGTCGACCTTGACGCGTGAGATGATGTCGGATGTGTGCCGAACATTGACGTTGACATTGACAACATCAACATAATTCGGAAATATACAGCAGTATATGAATTGAGCATCGCCATGATTCGATTGGGCAGCTAGGGGCGTACCTTTGGGTCCAGACGTCGTCGCCTTCCCAACCCCCCTGCAGCTCCATACGACGTGCTTCGATTTACAATGTCGGGCATGCCCTCAGACACCTGAAACGGCAGCTTTCTCCATTGCCAAGCTCCGGCGGGATCGAATATGTCACACCCTTGATCGCGATCCCGTCCGACGTTCATGAGCGGTGCGTCCAAACGAGCCAAGACGACACCGAAGTATCCAGGGTTCCTGGTAAACCTTCCGCGGCCCGGACGTATCATGCCAATTGATACTATAGCTGTGTATTCGGCATCCACGGTGATTCTTTTCTCCACACTGGGCAGCGACGATGCGTAAGTGCTTGCTAATCCGAACTGGGGTACCGCCTCGTTCATCTAGTAACGAGTGCCGTACTCACCGTCGGACACGCCAGAAGCACGAGTTTTCCTCGTCCCGCGAGAATCCAGACGACCCCTCTGTCGCGTCTTGATCCCGCTATGTAGTAGCTCGTCGGTGATGTCACTTCGATCTACCTAGGCTTGTTCGGGATACGTTAGCGTCAAGGGTCTGCATCCGCTGTGTCGATCTTCGACCCGAGCAATTTGCCGACGACTGGTACGAGGGAAACCACCGAGGCTTTGCATCCGGCAGCCAGGTACTAGTAAGCACTGCACGCACGACGTACCGTAACCCTCCTACGTTCGCAACGCGACACATCCGGATCAACAGAGAACATGGTATTACCTGTAATGATCTGGCAACGAAAACAGTAGATAATCACCATCATTGATAGAAGAGACGGCGTACGACGATCGGAACGACAACCTACGGGAAACATAGGATCAATCACCACGAACAAATACAGTAAAAATAAAGATATTGAAAAAAACTCAACAGTTCGTCGTGTTTGAACCAACATCGTGCTGCCAGTGGAATCCGTGCGCGGAGGTCGGCCCGTGCAACACCGCCCGCGGTGCTTTACTTATGTCCAGCCTTGAGTAGCCCTGAGAGGGTCCACGCTGGCTAGCCCATTGACACCCTCAGCGCGTGATCCACTGGCAGGTTCGAATCTACCCGACCCATCCCAACAAGTTGGCTTCCATCCAAATAAATGAATTCGACTCTAGATTTTTCCCGAGACTGACCTAAAGCTACATTACATATGGACTTACGAAAGTAAACGGAAAAACTTGAAGGCAGTAAATCGTAATAGTGACACAAAAAACCTTGGCAGGAGTCGCTGCGAACCCACGACAAAAGACGAAAAACGAGGCAAATAACATAACGTAGAGTGGGAGACGTGGAGCAGAGATAGAGCGGGCCAGAAAAAGATCGAAAGAAAGAGGTATCCGGGGCGTACGTACTCGGCGAAGCGACGTAGAAAATTTTTTTGGTCGTAATTCAACAACTTGCAAACGGCGATGTTCGAGACGAAGAGGTCGATTAACGGGACGTGAGCGTGAGCAGGTAGTACGCGGTCCACGTGGTACAATATACAGAGGATCCGGCCACGACAGGATCGTAAGCCGCAAAGTTCCAGTCGTCGAAGCGGCGCGTACGAAATCATGATGAGCATACATTACGCGTGAGGAGAATACGAGAATACTAGAAGGCGGGATGACGAAGTGGGACGAGACAAGAAGCATGCGCGAAAAACGCAGGACCGAACAGAATCGTGCGCGTCGTGAGTTATGCCGTGAAGGGGTCATAAGAACGCCAGAAGGTAGTTTCCTCTGAGATCGCGCCCGGTTGCGAGGTCCACGTCTGGGCTATCGATTGGGTGTGCTGTTCAACAAAAGGTGACTGGGGAACTGAGGCGTGCCGCTCGGAAGAATACAGGCCTTGATGTGGCTTGTCATGCTGGTACGAAAAAAGCCCGCCGTTTTGGGTCACCGCACGGTTCCGCATCTGAAACGACATATCGTCGCCGCTGTGGTTAACCCCAACGAGTGTCATCGAGTGCGTCTGGGCCTGGGGATCGTAGGGATAATAACTCTGCGTCGGCGCTGGCATATCAAATGAAGACGGCGGCTGCTCATGCGAAGGCGTAGCGGAGAACTGCGTGCCACCGTTCGTATACGGTGAATTGATGCTCGAATAGCTCCCGTTGGACGGTGCGTACGACGCAGGGCTCGACGCGGGGAACGAGCTGCTGTGCGGTCGCTCCAGCGTGGCGACGGGGCTAACCTTGGCCACCTGCTGCGAACTCGAGACCTCGTGGCTCATCTCAGTTTGGCAGTACCGTCGCGATGGTTCCATGTTCATCTGTGTCTGTGTCTGCGCTTGCACCGCCTCTTCCCCTGTACCAAAGGGGACCAAGAAGTCGACCGAGGAACCATCCAACTTCGACGGGACAGAGGGATGGCGGAGGGCGACGCTCTGTGATGCGGGCGGGAACGGAGACGGCTGTTGCGGAAACGGTGGATGTTCCACAGCTGGGCTCGCAGCCATCGAGGGAACTTGGCGCACGGGCGGAGTGTCGCTGTCCGCACTCGCGCTGGGAGGCGCCGGCGTTGCTTGTGGCACACAAAGCTTGCTGAACGGCGATGGGTCCTTTCCGGTCCGAACACGGATGCCAGTCTGTGGATAAGGTGTCTTCTTGGCATGCTTGTCTTTCGACTTGGAATGATCCGATCCGTGTTTCGGTACAGCCGGCGATGGACGCTTAGATTGCTCCTCCGCGGAACTCCCGCGGCTACTAGGTTGTGCCTGCTGTTCAGAGGTAAAACCGGACGGTATAGTAGCATGCGTGGCGGTGGCGGACGATGGTGGAACAGGGTCAACCGCAGGCGCAAACGCGTTGGTCGACACGACGGGAGCACTGACGAACGGGAAACGGAAGCCGTTTCGCAGTTGTTCCACGTCCGCCTCAATCTCGTCGTGTTTCCGCTTCGTCCCAGTGGAGGAAGCACCTGAGCCGCCCTGGCGCGCACTCTCAGCCTTGCGCTGCAGCAACTCGACGACCTTGATGGCCTCTGGCACACCTCCTTCAACGCCACCCCGCATAGGGCCGCGAGCGGTGTTGAGCAGCGGATCCCGCAGGACCTCGAGTGCATAATTAACGTCCTCGAGAGCGGTGTGCACCCAGACGCTGTTGGGATCCTTGATCACGTTGTGCGCGCACACGACCGCCGCATCAAACAACGCCCGGCTAAACGAGTAAAAGCTGAACAGTGCCGGCATGGGCCGTCGTCCCCGGAGATCAGGACGTTGCTTCCACATCGAACATAGCGCCCTGAGCGAGCGAATGATGGCATGTGCTGCAGTAAAGGTGCCGACTGTGGCTTGATAGTACGACGTCGAGTTCCCGTGACCATAAGACGGTCGGAGGAAAGGGATATAAACCTTCATGATTAGCCTATGCGCCGTGACAGCCAGCTCGCATCGATGCGCCAAGAGGACGGGGGACACGGCTGAATCGCTAGGGTTGGTGGATGGCGGCGTGGCCCCATCTGACTGGGGCAGATGCATAGCCCCTGGATCTGGGTTGGTATCCATCCGAAAAGTGGATGGCAGATCCAAAAGCCATTGCTTGATTTCGTTCGCGCATGAGGCTGCCTGCTCGAGTGTGAATTGCTCGTGTGCGGCCAGATCGTTCTGAATAGAATCCCTGAGTGAGCGTCTTTTAATATCCTTGACTAGCTGTGCAAGACTTTGATGCATGTAAGCATGAGGACGGACGTGAATGAGTGAATAAGACGTACCGGCATTTCAGGCTGAAATACTTGAAATCCGAAGAATTTGGTTCCAATAGTGACAGCGGGCTCCGAGGAAGAGGGATGGTGGTACAGGCAGGGGTGAATACATCCTCGTCTACATCCATAGGAAGGCGTGTAGTGTGTTCAGTATCCGAAATAAGGGGCGATTTGCCCATATAGTCTGATATAAACCTGCGACGTCCCCGCGAATAAGCGACGGAGATGACGGGCGGTGAACGACTCACAAGTCATAATAGAAGATGTCCCACCAGAGTCGCCGTCTCGACTCAGCTTCAAAAAGGTTGAATTTACCCGGAAATTCGTCAGGATCCATGTCCAGCCCCATGGTGCGGGCAATGTTCACCATTTTGCCAACCTAGCGAGAGAAGAAAACGCGCTCGTGATCGGCTATCATTCATCAACGATCGAAATTACTTGCCTCGGGCAGCAACGTGTAGACCACACGCGTTCTGCTGTCATGCAGTGCGTACAGCATGTGGAGAATCATGGTCACGAGAAAATCTAGATCGTACGGGCTCGATTTTTCGAACAACGATAAGGCTTGTTGAGATAATGCGAAGAGTGCGGCGGGGGAACACACGGCATCCTTGGCAACACCTTTGCATTTTTTGTTCGGGATGGGGGGTAGATCTGGCTTCTTCCGTGTGGGTGGGCGAGATGACGAATCAACCAGAGTCACATCGTCGCCGTGAGCAGTATCCAAGCGGCCTTCTTCCTCGGCAATCTCTCTGTCGACTAACGTACCTAGCGCAAAAGCCGCTGCCACCGCTGCAAAAAGGGACAACGTGGGCTTTGGTGTGAACGGCGTACGGCTGGAAGAAGACGTGGCAGAGGTTCCAAAGAAGATTGCACGGGCCGTCTCCAGTTTGCTAGGGTTGGAGCCACTCGTGCCGTTTTGGGCCGCAGAGTCGAGCGTACCGTCGTGTCCATCGACCTCGGAAGACCACTTAAACATGGCTTCTGCACGGTCTTTAAAGTGTTTGAAATTGAAACAGGGATGCATCTTGAGGACGTCCTCCACATTATCATACAGTTTTTGTCGTCTTCGTGGTGCAAAGGGGAGATGTACGAGCAAGCGCGGATTGACGACAGGCGACTCGGTCACCGTGAGAGAGGAAGATGTATAGTAAGCGGTCAGCGGGGGAAGGAGGAGATGCACGGGCGGGTCAGGAGTGGGAACGTCATGGGAGGGCAGAATGGCAGGTACAGGTTCAGCTTTCACAGGATTTGACGCGTTAGGAGGACACGATGAGTAGGAGGAAGGCGATTGCACGGGTAGAACCTCCTTTCCGAGATCGAGTTCGTCGAGCCATATGGCGGTGATGTCGTCGAGCGATATGGCGAGGGAGGAGCCCGACTGGCCGACAGCGAGGAGCGGACGATCCGAATGCGTTGACGGGCCAGACGGTTGGTGGCAAAATTGATGAGAACGTGCACCCGGGGCGGTGAACTGTGCGAGCTGAGACTCGACTTGGATAAGACGGTTGTTGAGCGAATGAAGGTCGCTGTTGGGACGTGAGGGTGCGTGGAACGGACGATGACAGGGGTACAGACACTTTTTCAGCGGCTGCGGGCGAGTATACACATCTGGCGACGGTGTCGCGTTTGGTGCATGATCCGCAGGGCGTGCGCCGGTCGCACTTGAGCTTGAGACGCTTACACTGGGAAAAGTGAGAGGCAGGATCAACGAGGGGAATTCGGGCGAACCTCTGCACAGACGACGGTGACCCGTGAACGGATTTGGCTGTAGAAGATGAGGTGGAGACCAGAAGGAGCAAGGGCGGACATACGGGCCAGTGGATGGGGCGGGGCCGGGGTGAGGGTGGTGTTGGGCCTGCTGTTCGGGAAGGGGGGATAGATCCATGGCGAGGTCGTACGAACCGTATACCAGAAAATGTAGAAAAAAAGGGAGAAAGATGGGGGATAGAAAAGGAGGAGGAGAAAGGGACGACGTTGATTCTGGTGGTCGCGATTTGACGTGCCGAGTTGCACATTGCACCTCCTTTGACAAGTGCGGGACAATCACTTCGGGTCCCAGGAGAGACCCCGGACACAGTTATTTGTTTAAAAAAAATATTATATAATTCACCGTCGTTTTCCTTGAGATCAGCATTGACCGTACGGTTCCGCTTCGAGGTTGTCAACAGACAAATCCCAGGTTCAATGCGATTCTCACACCCCTGTACCACGTGACTACTAGCGTGTGAATACTCAATTTCACCAAATGTCTGAGTTGTGAAACCGCAGCTACTCGCGCTGTATCAACGCCAGCAATCCCAAACCACCCAGCAGCGCATACTTGAGTTGCGGGAAATCGTTCTGGGAAAACATATCATCCGTCAGATCTCCCCCACGGAGATGAGAACCAATGTCGTGCGTACCATGGCGATGGTTACGTATCCGATATACGGCAGGAAGCTGTGAACGACAAAGAAAATTCAATTATGTAAACGTTCAAGGAGGCAGGCAACATACCCGCGGACTTTGCCAATAATGTGGCGTCGTTCTAAAAAGTCGAGCCCTTGGTACAACTCGACGTCGTCAACGTGATTGTTATCGCCCTTGGTCAGCATCAGCTGATTAGGTCCAGGTGCATATTTCGCGAACCTGTCTGACGTGGTGAAAACGCGGTCATGTCAACTGAATCAATTCACCAACTGGTCTTTTTTGGACTTGCGCGTCGAATTGGACACAATAATGTCGTGTGTCTCCAGCACACGATGCACGATGGGAATTGCCGCGTTGGGCACCTTGTATACCGTTATGTCACCCGTCTGATACCGTGCATTGGGGGGGTTGGTCAAGAAGAGAAGATCCCCGCGGTAAAAAGCCGGTTCCATGGAACCACTGCGTTGCCACTGTATCAAACACATGGTTCCACTGAGTGGAAATTCGTACCTCAGGACAACGACGATCGGCGATTCAGTGTTGAAAAAAAGGCCCAATCCCTTCCATAGCATCAACCCAGACGCGACGACCGACGCAAAGTTGAGAATCTGCAACAAAAGCTAGCACACACAGCACACTCTCAGCACGTCGACATACGCAAGACAAGGAAAGAGACAGACGTGGCGGAAGCCGAGCCTGCGGAGCGTCTTGAGCTCTTCAGCGAGCATCTTGAACGAGTGAGAGAAGGACAATCGCGTTGCCGAAGCACTCCAAGGTTTGACACGTGGCACTTACACCTCATCGCTTTCCTAATTTGGCAGGTGACCAACTTCGCAGCGACAGTGACAATCGCGCCTTGCAAGCTGGAGTGGGATCTACCTAGAAGAGGATACGAATCGTAAACAAGTAGAATAACTGTACGGGAGGTAACAAGACCGGGATAAGACCACCCCCTATCCATGCTCCACGATATCGCATTCATGACGCCAATCGCCAAGCGCAGCGGACCATGCTTCGCGCTCTTCCTCCCCACCTCATCCGTCCGCCCAAACGCAAACGCCGCACCGCCCAGTAAGCAAACACCCATCTCGCATACCCACCAATGACCCGCACACAGACCAACCTCGCGACCCCGCTCTCCACTGTCACTCCCCCCCATGTCGAGCCCCGACCCGGAAAAAAGCGAGGACCCAGACCGAAACGCACCCAGCGGTACGTAGCCTCTGCACGACGGGTTCACGCACATAATCGAGCTTGACCAGCACAAGTCGTGCGCGAGACAGAGGCCACACCGCCGGAGGAGACCACTCCGACAGACAGCGGGTCATCGGTGCCCTCTGCCTTGGACCAAAAGGTATCTGCCCTGGAGGACAAGATCGATGCCATGCAGACCAAGCTGGACGCGTTTGAAAAGGAAACCGAGGTCCTCAAGGAGAAGCTGACTTCGTTTGGGGACCAGCTCGTCGCCTTGGAAAAGGTCACTCGAGCGTCCGCGCCATCTCTCCACAATATGATTGTCGATGAGATCCACCAAATTATCCTCGCGTCGCAGACCTTGTTACTCACATGCATAAACACCTATGTCCTCGGTCCAGTCCAGAAGCTCAAGTTTTAATTTGCGGTCTTTGTACGTTTGGTCCGTTCGCTAAATTTGGTCCGTTGACGGGGACGGGTCTAGGAATATGAGAGGCCGGATTTCTTGCTGTGTCTAGACCAGTCGAATAATCAGCGCTATAGACGATTACCAAGTGTCAAGTAGCTCCGAGGAGATGGTTTTTCTTCTCCTGGTGACGTCCAAGGTACTTGTCGCCTTTCTCGAGTTCCTTCCGAGCCCGCAGCTCGTCGCAAGCTTCCATAATCGATATTTCATGTCCGTCTAACGGAGGCAATCTGATCGTGTCCCATCAAAGAAATTGACGTGCGCGCAGGCGTCCCCATGATCAGATTACGGGCGATCCCAACACCGCTTCGTAACAAGGGTCCTACCAAAGGCGGGGTCAAGAAGCAGCAACCCATGCAAACACCTCGTCCCTCCCCCGTGCAATCTCACCCTTTTGGCCAGAACTCGAGTACGCGACTCGTAAGCGCTCCGTTGCCAGTTCATCAAGCATCTCGACGTTCTTCGCAGGTACTGTATTCGAGGGAGAGTTCGTCACATGCCGCGCATCTTGTTTGATGCGCCTCGTGCACTGTACAATAGGTCACTTTCGACTCTAATAGCGTGCCAAGGGTACGCACGAGCTTGACACCATACCATGCACGCACGGTGATCCCAAGCGGCGTCGACTCGACGAGCGACTCAGAGTCGTCGCCGTCGGTCATATCCACCACCATGAGGAACATCTTGATTGACAGCGGGAGGTCGCCCGCCGTGTAGGCCGTCTCGGCCGCCTGCAGGACATAGAACGGGTTCTGCGGCGCGAGTAAGAGGGCATGCATGAGCGACTGGAGGGAATGTTCGTATCTGCCACCTCGTCAGCTTCAGTGGTCTGGCCAACGGATGGAAGCGCACTGGTTGCACGTCGCGTAGATGTCTGCTAGCTCGAGCCAGCCTTCGACGTCGGTGTAGACCGTATCGAGGTACTGCGAGAGTTCGTGCACTGCCTTGTCGATCTTGCCTGTCCGTCGAAGGATCGAGATGCGACGCTTCCATATTGCCTAGTGAAAGTAAGGAAATGAACGGCACACAGACACACGCTGCGTACCGCGTTGGTGGAATCCGCGTCGAGCAGCTCAGCGTAGTACTTGAGCGTGATTTCTGGCGTTTCCGTGGCTTCCATGCGGATACCCGTGAGGCAGTCTACCCGTGGCGAACCCGGGAGCTTGTCGTTGAGTTTTCGGAGACAGTCCTGCAACAAAGCATATATGAACGCAGGATCCAAGCCCAGAGATACGCACGCACATCTGCAACGTCCAGTCGTCCGACGTCTATCGCAGCGAGCGCGAGCTGCTCTAGGAACGCCCAGCCTGTTCCACACGTGATTTGACGTGGTCTCTGGGATCGCGAGAAGACGTACTGTCGTTGCCCATCTTGTGGAGGGCATCATTCTCGAGTATGAGCGTGCCTTTTTCGAAGGTGTCTTGCGATGCGCGCGTGTTTTGTGCGCGGTAGGTCGCGAGTCTGTAAAGAGCGGACTGCACGTTCATCGTCAACCGGTTTCAAGGGTATTACGTAATTGACTACACTAATGGTGACATTTTCGAAACAGAACTGCTACACCTCCTCGACATCCCTGCCTAGGGATCTGCTCAAGGGTAAACAGCCACACTTGCGCGTGCATGGTCTCGTTCCTCCGTCGTCCCTTGATTGCACATTCGCATTCATAACCGTTCGCGGTGCTGATTCGATCGAGGCGGCCCCATGGAACTACTCCCCTTGGTCAGGGTAATCAACCCGAGAACCCAAGTCGCGATTTGCCGGGTGTGCGATCGATCTTGATGTTGTTCTCAACATACGTATGACAACCAGCGTGTAGCACGAGCGCACGCCCCGCGGACGCCTTCCAGCGGGGACCAGCAGATTGGCGAGCCTCTCATCTCACGTAGCCTCCGCGAGCCCAAATTCGGCTCCGACCCTCTTGGACGAGTGGGCGAGCGCGGCTATTCCCTTGCATGAATACAGCATTCACGTGGTTCCAGGAGCTCTATATCTGGGACAGCATGATACCACATTTCGTACAAGACCCTTAGGCTGGTGTCAAGTCAGACACGAAGGACGTACATGAACAGCAAACATTTGACATGTCTACAACAGAATCGATCGTCGTGAAACCATTACGTGCGAAGAAATAGGTATTATGCGCCAAGACGGAGGCGTGCCGAGGGACTCGGGCGCCCAGTACTCTGACGGATTCCTGTGGGAATGCGGGATGGCGAAGGGGCTACCCATGCTTCCTCAGTGGATGGGTTCCTATCATCCAACAGACCAAGACATCGGTGCCGGGGCCGGTGCTACGTACAAAGGCGGAAGACAAGTATGCAGGAAATGGGGTGGCAACCGCAGCAGCCTGCACTGGTTGTGGCGTGCTGTTCAACGGGGGATGTGCGTGCCGAGGGTAGATGATGTGGCGGAAATGAGATGAGTCGTCGCCATCCCTTCCGCAATTAACTGTAGTTGATGGGAATCATATGTACTCTTCATCGTATCCAGAGTCACATCAAAGTCGATCATCTACCGTCTTAATACAAGTTCCTCGCGTTTTCCCGCTGAAACGTTTCAGACACTTCTTTCATGATTTCATATCAGCATAGTTTCCCAATGAGTCAAAGATTGGTTGCTGCGCACTACATATGGCGACGAGGCCGAGTGTTGCACCACGAATTAATTGGGTGAGGCGATGAAGTACAGGTAGAGACGAGGAAGCGGCGATTCGCCAATCAATTAATCGCATCATACACGCTGGTATGGTGGCGACGTGGGTATATCCGTTTACAACACCATCATTTGCTTATCCAGGCGAGGGTAAGACGCACGCAACAACTTGACGTGTGGGAGATAAGGATAAGCCAAGGCACACACGTTCTCACCTTGCCTCCAGGAAGCGTCATGCCAACTTGGGAGCGCGAATAGAACACTCCGCGTCATTGTGAACGGGCCACACAGCCGAGATACGACGTGCGAGCGTTTCCCAATGCGAACCGCTTGCCAGGCCGCCACGAGAAGGCACCTTAGTAGGAGTAGACGCTGACGTTACTTGCGTTAACAAAGGGCATGCTTAAGCTAACAGCGCACGCACGTGCGAACCTAGACATTTTGTCTCTTCCTCTAATCAACGCTCTGAAACCGGTGACCAGAGCGTGTTAATAGTTGGGATGTCGCAAGCAATGACCGGTGTGTAGCAGAAGTTTGGGAACATGGGTATGGCAATGCTGACAACGCAGTAAGACCATACTATAGTGGTTGACACCGGTCGTCCCGACGCGCTATGGGCGGTCGTGTTCCATACCGACGGAACACATTTCCTAAGTGGGAGTTCGGACGGGATGCGGTGCTGGCGCATTGCAGACGGTCAAGAGGTCAGCAAGCACGTGGGATTGAACTTGAACGCCATTTCTGTATCAAAGGATCGCCGGTGGGTAGTCTGCGGGACTCAGCGTGGCGCGAGCGTATGGGACGGGGAAATGCACGAAAAGGTCTTCCATGTCGAGGGTAGAGCCGTCGTGGTCGCAGTGGACATCTCCTCAGATTCGACCAGGTTCGTAACCGGAACCGTTGGGGACGCGAACATATGGGATATCGTGACGGGCCAGAGGTTGGTTGGCCCATTGGAACACGACAACGATATTCGGGGCATCAAGTTCTCTCCGGACGGCCGGTTTATTGCCACCGCTTGCGAACTTGACTTGGAGTCCATTCGCGTCTTCGACGGCGACAACGGTGACCACCTCATCACGATCAAGACTATTACACCCTCGTTCTACCCGATCACCCCATTCGCATGGTCAAGTGATGGGAAGCAAATTTTCGCTGTATCCAACGACAGGAAAATCCACTCCTTTGATGCATCCACTGGGTCCCAGCTCGCCGAGTCGTCGGTGCTCAGTGATGCCCACGAGATCAAGTCCATTGCTCTAGCCGCCAACGGAAAGTTCATCGCTACCTTTGCAGACCGTTCGATCCTATTCTTGGACACGTCGACACTCACTCCGATCGGTCCCGTTATTCAAGGTGGTGAAGAGATACACCCAATTTCCCTTTCGCCAGATAATGGTTATCTCGCAACCGGACAACGTGACGGGAGGATCTCCGTTCGGAATCTCAGCAACATCCTTCCCCATTCGTACGGACCTTTCCATGTCAGTGTTTGTGACTCTACGGTTGTGCACGTCAAATAAGCTCCATCATCGCGTCCACGCCCGCTTCTCGCGCTGACACGTACGTTAGGTATCCACCGTAGATGGTGAACGAGGCGGACAGCCTCCGGGGCCCGGCGGCAACGACAAGTCCAATCCCGTAAGTCACTCCACATTTATGTCAAACACATACTGAAAGAGTGCGCTGACTCCCATCACGTGTACGTTCCCCAGGAAGGACCCAGGGCATCCGGTTTACTCAGGTCTAATCCCAACGAGGAGAGTGACAAAGGTCTCCTCGACGTATGTATCCGTGTTTTCGCTTTCAAGGTTAGATCTCACAGTATTATAGGCTGAGGTGCCCTCGCGCGCATCCGTTCCCCTATTCAGCTATGATGAGGTTGGTGATTGTTCAAGCTTTCCGTCCCTCCGTGTTTAACGTTGCCGGAGCCACCATCCCCACCATCTTCCACTCATTCCCGCGAGGATAGGGGACCACCGATGGGTTTGTCCTATATTGTACCACAGCTATTCGTTATGGCATCAACCATTTCCGTTCTAGAGAGATGTCCGGGAAGGCACGGCGATACCATTGAGTCGTCCATGGGTGTCCCTGTGTTCAAAAGGTGGTTGTCAGCGAAGTTCAACAAGACTAAAAGTGACCCAGCTTCGCATGGGTCCGCTCATCCTCGGGCTCGTTCGCGGTCCCCGCCGAAAATAAGCAATAGGCCTTTGAGAATGGCTGCAGGCCAACGCGTGCAAGTAAGTTGCGATCCTTGATGGATGGATGTTGTGTTTGAAGAATCACCATAGCGAGTGGTTGCGAAGCCCGTTGTAACGAATAAGGTTCGCTTTTCTTATTCTCTGTGAGCATCCTTGCAAAGTCCGTACGACAGCGTGAAACGGATTCGAAAACCCGGCGCAGCTTTGGGGCCATGGGAGCTGCAAAACCGGTGTGTCTTTTTGATCTTGTTATTGTAGCACCGTTCTTCACGCTTGGTCTCAGCGTAAAACGCTGCCGAAGACCGGCAGTCATTTGGATAAAAACGTTCTGCCTATCCTAGACCCTGCAGATCCAACGGAGACTGGTCCCGTATGTCCCCTCTGGTTCTTATATCCCATGCTCACCTGTTACACGCAGGGCGGTGCATCTCAACCTCCAGTCGAGAGGGTCCGTGTAACGGTGCGCATAGTTTCGATTACTTTGCTTACTTTGCTAAACTCACAGTGGATCAGCATCAGCGAGAATCAGGCAATGCCACTATCTCGTTCACGTTGCCCGCGTGGGTGTTGTGTGTTCGTTCGGCGATTGAAGATGGAAAACACTGATCGGTGTGAGATAGCTGAACCGTGAGTGCGCCGTTGTCCTTTGTGCGATTTTGACTGGAATTTCGTGCACACTCAACCCTCTCATGGAGCTCACAGTAGTAGCCGAGAAAAAAAATCGAACAGAGGTGGGGTCCCTAGCGTTTGGAACGCATGGGGTTGGTCTTGGATTAATTCGAGCTGTGTGGCATACTACCACCATCGAAGATGAGGGGACGCATTTAGATTTTTTCACGATAACGAACCGGATGGCACGGAGTGCGCCGCCCTGGCGATTGCCGTTCGATTCGGGTATTAGTGGTAGACGGTTGGGGAAACGGATTATACACATGTTCCGTGAACGGTTTCAAGAGTGCTTTTGCAAGGTACAATGACAAGATACGGAACATCAACATCTTGGTCTAGAGCATAGGTCTCTCGTCTCCAGTGATGTGCACCGTTTCAGCCTGTGAGACCAGCGATTGAGGGGTGTATCCGTCCAATCCACCAGGTCGATCATCCATGCCTTTGACGTCGTATAAATATCTTCGAGGCTGAGCCAATCTTCAACTCACCGGCACTCCAGTGCCTCGCATTTGGACGACGAACCGACCCATTTCTCAAACCTCTTGCTGGTGAGGGCCTTGCAACGTCTGTCGCGAGTTTTTGAGTGTGGATCGTGTATTCTCCGTGCATCAAGTCGCATACCCACCTTGAACGAGGAGTGTTTCCCAACATTGGCTACTCGTCGAGGTCACCTAGCTGGGACTGGAGCGGGGACAGACTATATTGAAGATAGTAATATCTGGCGGCGATAATGTGTATCGCGGGTAGGCCGATTCGCTCTGTCCCTTGGTGCACAATCCGTGACAATGTCCTCGACAGAGACAGGTGTATATCAATTCTGGGAAGTGATTGTGGATCAGCAAGGTCACATAGTAATGCTTAAAGGTGGTCGGTCTGATTATCCCAGCAGGGTGGGACGCGGCGGGCAGTTGCATTCCACCCTGATGGGATGCGTGTTTTAGGCGGGACATCCAAAAATGGCGAGTTGCAAACAGCCAAGAGGTAGGAAGAGCTTGAGCGCCATCGCTGTGTCAAAGGATCACGGATGGGACTCAGCGAGGGCTAAGCATGTGGAAAGAGAGATGAAGAAAAGGTCCTCGACGTGAAGCAAAGAAAGCCTGAGGAAGGGAAGCATGCCTTTGGTGCCCTCAAGAACGAGCCGGTCTTCAGCTTCAATTCGCATGCTCACCTTGAAAGCGAAGGAATGTTTTACCTACATTGACCACTTGTCTGATAATATTACGGCTGACACCAAAGACGCTTGCGTGGACTGACTTACTTATCTTCACAAGTGGAAACCCAAGGCTGTGCGGCACGACGCCCGCGATAACGACTACGTACTATGCAGCGATTCTGGGGAGGGATTGTGCCATACTGACAAATCAACAAGGCGATCCAATAGTACTTGGAATCGGTTGCTCCGATCGTGTACATGCGATCGCCTTTCACTCCAGCGGGACCCATGTTTGGGGCGGGGGTAGCGACGGTATTCGAAAATGAGGAATCGGAGAC
>JBBPLR010000082.1:17417-59515 GCA_038089915.1 Sutorius australiensis | reverse complement strand
AGCCTTGAAGGCTATACATTATGCTTCCATTCTGAGGCTCTGCCAACTCATGGTAACCTCAAGGACATTTACTATACTTAGAGCAGATCTATAGATTAGATCTCAACATATGTAAATATTATAGATGATATATATACCAGAGGTACTAGCCTGGTTAACCCCAGTCTAGTTCACTTTGGATTTCCTCACCTGAAGCAGGCAGGAGGATACTTCCCCAGTCCCCACTAGCACTCAGAGCATAAGCTGCTCCCAAGTCCAAGTCTAGGGTGTTCACTGATTACAATCCCTGTCCAGCAAGCTTGGACATCCCAGCAAGCAGTCTACTGACCTAGGGGTTTGGGTTGTTTCACTAGTAAAGTGTAGCATCAAGCTACTAGATGTGGGCACAATTGGGCACTAGATTGTGTTTGAAATAGGGGTGAAAAGTGGTTTAGTAGCACATATGTATTATAATGATATATTTCACCTATTGCTATCAAGCTGATATACATGATTCAACCAGCCTAGCCATATAAAACCTGATGCCTTAGGTGGACTGCTGTTATTGCCTATCAGCCCAATAATCTTTGCTTAATAATATACTTGAGCTGTTACTTTAACAAGTATATCATCCACAAGTTATGTAACTTTATTAGGTTTATCTTATCTTGCACAAAATACACTCATTGGACAGTTTATAAGGGGCTTATAAGACACTTGGGATTACCCTGATGTACCTGTGCCCACCAATAGTTGATGTTCTATGGTGAGTGTAATGATATATTTCCTGTCTCTCAGTACATCCATTGCTTATAGTTATGGAGGTTGTCTCGTGTAGCCGCTGGGAGATGGTGGAAGAGATGCAGACAGACCCCAGTCTTGTATATTCACTCCCGGAGATTAAGCCATACATTTCACTTTCCAAGTCGCACCACCGATCAGGAAACCCAGCCGAGGTATACAATGTCTAATCATTGATGCCGTTCACTATCACCGCCCATTGGATTCTCCTTTACAGAACCTTCAATGAGTCGCTTGAATTGGGTGATAACAGACGGGAATGGATCATCTGAACTCGCTCCCCACCTTAGGCCGCAATACATAGCCTCCCTTGGGGGTAGTGCGGGGCATTTCAGGAAAACACTCCAACGTCACCACGGGGATCAAGCCTTGCTTGGCACCTTGCGGAAAACCCGTGATGCCTGATGAAGACGAAACCGGAAGGAGGCTGTCGCACGTTTGTGGCTCGAAATGAATCCTATCATGCAACGATCGGGTCGCGTCCGAAGATTCAACCGAGACGTCCCACTGGAGATTGAGGGACACTAGGGTTATGGTGCCTGGTGGTGAGATGTGGGTGGGTGTGAGGCATGCACCCGCGTGATAGTGCGTCACGACTCGGAATCGACCGAGCTCCAGGTCAGCTCGGGCAACAAAATAACGGTTGACGAGTAGATCTTCGAGATCACCAGTCACGAGAGGCACTGGAAAAAATTGCAGCCTCATGACGATGAACCTTGGATGAGGTATTGGCTGGATGGGTTGAAGATGTTCATCGTTAAAGAGAACTCGTGCTTGGCTTGTCCCTTTCCACGCCTGGGAGGTGGTGATTCTGGCATTCGAACAACACTGAATCGTAGGTGAAAGCATGTCAAGGATCAAAACGCACATAGGCAACCAGAAAGCGTCGAAAAATTGGATGCGATCCAACGAGAAGGTGGAATGCAGCATTGATCCGACTTGTATGCGTCGGGACCCAGGTGGCGAACAGCAGAAAAGTGGGAGAGACACACACTCGTCATCCATCGGGGACTCGGATCACAAGGGTGCCACGGTCTAACGGAGTCAATGAACAAGGGTGGTCGCGATAGCTTGTTTTCGTCGGTCGGCCCTCGAGAAATCGGGTCTTGCGAGGCCAGAGACACTCTGAGCTGATAGGCAAGTTGAAGGAGGCGCAAATGACGAGTGTCGGATGTGGCGTCGGAGAAACTGGGCAGGTATGCAAGTTGCATTGGGATCTTAGACAACGACAACATCATGTCACCCAGAATGTAACCGCCTTGGAACCGAAGTCTCACACAAGAGTCGACTAGAAAATCGTTTTCGAGATGACCTCCACTAGTCATTACAGTTCACGTTGCCGGCAACGCTAGTCCGCCGAGCAAGTGCATCCTGAGTCAGCAATGGGAAATCATGAACCATTGAAACTTGACATTGAACACAAGAATGAAAACGAAGCGCAACATAGCGATAGCTACGTATCCGACGCATGGCATGTAGCTGAGGAAAGAAAAGAAAAGAGGTAAACATCTAAAATTCATCAATCAGACAAGACAAACCCGCGAACTTATAACACGGTCGTGTCGGACAAGATGGCGTAAATCTTGTCCGTCAGTAAGGACAAACAGGGGGCGGCCTCTGAGATAACTGAGATAAAGTCCCTCTTTCCAGATCCTCTACGCAAGTGGGCGGTTTGTTAGTAAGCGCGGCCGGGAAAACGCAGCGCGAATCGGCCCCGACAAGGACTGACTTTGCCCGTCCTGTTTCTCGTGGTGCGTACATTTTGTTGCAAGTTCTGTCACGAGATGCCATGGAATATTCCAGTTTGCAGCCAGGAATCTATAAACATCTTGACGCTTCGGGCTCACCCGCATCATACAAGTTCATGTAAAGTTGATGCTGCAAGTAAGCGCTTAATCTTTGTGGAAATCCAGATGATCGAGCGATGGTATATCTTGTGGGTTGTGTGGTAACAGTATTCGACAAGCAGATGCATAAGTATATCCACAGGTTCACAGAACAATAAGAATAATAGCAGCCAGAATGTGTACATCAATATAAACCGTGCAAGGTAAACGTGAAGCTCCGAAGAACGAACATATGCGCAGAAACGTCACAAGATCTTGGAAAGCATAATAAAGGCAAAGAAGAAGAAAGACTTACCCTTGTTTATACTCTTGCCTTCTTTGCCAGCCTTCCCTCGTTCTCACCGCAGACGATTGACTTCTTTCCACGGCCACTGCCATCCAGACCCTTGCACGATTCTCTCCCAGTCTTGCACATTCTCCGGAGGACGCTCGGTTTTTTCTTTTCCCCAGCAGGCGTACCATAAGATGCGTCTTGCGTCACCTTGCGCTCTCTCTCGACAATGAGGATATTTGCTTTCGTCACGGTGCGCGCAATGTGAGGCGGGATTCCACCTCTCGGAGCTTTGGCGTATCTCGCAATGCAAGCGCCGCTCGCCGCAGAAGTAGATGAAGGTTGTAGACGAGACCTTGGTGTCTTTGCATGGCCAATTGAGGTCGTCTGACTTGGCGTGTCCGAGTCGGTTTGCAGGGCGGACCGAGCTTGAACCGATTGAGGAGCAGGGAACGCCATCGGGAGCACAGGCAACGATACGAGAGGTGCGTTCCTCTCGATGGAGTCGTCACTTATCCTATCCATCGTGCTCGCAGGCAGAGCTTTCGGCTCTGTTGTTGGGGCCAGTAGCTGCACGTCACCAATCGCTGGAGCCATCGCGGAGAATTGATTGGTATTGCTTGCAGGCTGTGTACACGACGAAGTGAGAATCACCGCTAGCCAAGGCGGAATCCACACGTCCCGCAGTGATTGGGGAAGCATGAGGCTGTCATCAAGATCGAGGAATTGAGATCCATTGGGAGGGGACCATCCTTGAAGCGTCGAGGTGATAGAAGGCTTCACTTCGGCTTGGACCTGATCGTCGTCCTTTGAGAGGGGCACCGGGTCTCTCGCGGGTGTATCAGACGAAGGACACATCGAGGGCGATCTTAGCGGGTCGACGTCCTGGGCGCAGACAGGATCGGAGGTCATCGACAGCGTGGGGTTCGACAGGGGCAGCGGGCTCTCTTCGGCGTTTGGTGTGGGTGTGATCGCGGTGGGTAGATCCTGCAGCCCGGTTTCAGGAAAAGTGAAGGGTTCTTCTTCATGCGGCCAGATGTGCGTGATCGTGCGGGTGAACTCGAATTCGCGCGCAATGTCGAGGAGGTCGTCGAAGTTGAGTGGTGTTAGATCCTCTTCCGGATGGGGGTCGAGGAAGGTGGGCATATCGAGAGGGAGGGTGTTGTAGCTCGGGTCCGAAAGCATGTCGACAGCGAGGGAAAGGGTGTGGTCCACAGGGCATGGCGAGCCTTCGTCAGGGCTTATGCTCGTCAGCCGTCGTTTGCCGAGGCTGCATAGAATCCATCCCTACAACGAACTTCTCAAGGCCTTATGGTCCAGAGGTACGATACTTGCTTTGGGCAAAACACAAATTGCAAGTGACCTGGGTTCGATTCCCAGTGAGGCCCCACTTTTTTTTTTGCCCACACTTGTCGACTCTTACGATGTTCCTACTCTACCCAAGTAAACGGGGGACCAATCCTATGATTTCTTTTTTTTTTTCTTTCTTTTTTTTTGCTGGTCGGTTCGCGCATGTACTCGCCATCGCCGTCGACTATTAATAGTGCCCGGCGTGGGAACTTTTTCGAGTGGCCAAGGTTAGCCGCGTTAATAGAGCCGAGTTGTTTTCCCTCGTCGCCGTCCAGCCCAGTCACCGCCTCGTTTCTTCCTTCCCTTTCTCATCCCCCCTTCCGTATCGGCGACGTCCTTCCTTTGCCCACCACCCTCTACACCAGGTTTGCCGCCGTCGTTTCTTTCCCAACAACACATGAACAGGCAGTCCACCGGGATGAGCCTACAGCAGCGGCTCGAGGCTGTCACCGACCTCGCCGCCCAATCGGCCATCTCAGACGATGTTATCGTCACCTGCCTCCGTGAGCGCTTCATGTCAGACACTATATACACCAGCATCGGCTCCTCCGTCCTCGTCGCCGTCAATCCTCACAAATACGTCGCTTCGAACGCCGACTCGGTCCTACAAAAGTATGCGGCAGACCATCGCGACACGGCAGAGAAGAAGACTTCTCTCCCGCCCCATATATTCCAACTCGCCAACAATGCCTACTTCCACATGAGGCGTACTGCCCAGGACCAGGCTATCCTTATCAGGTACGACCTCGTTACCCTGTCTGAGCTCAGTTCACCAATTCTTTGCAGTGGTGAGACCGGCAGTGGAAAGTCGGAAAGCCGCAGACTTGCCATCAAGACGTTGCTTGAACTGTCCGTTTCCAATCCGGGCAAGAAAGGTTCCAAGCTCGTGACCCAAGTACCTGCAGCCGAGTTCGTCCTAGAGTCCTTTGGGAACGCCCGTACCCTCTTCAATCCAAATGCCTCTCGCTTTGGCAAATACACAGAGCTCCAATTCACAGAAAAGGGGCGTTTGTGCGGCATCAAGTCGCTCGACTACTATCTCGAACGCAACCGGGTGGCGGCTGTGCCATCCGGCGAACGCAATTTTCACATTTTTTATTACCTGATAGCCGGCGCTTCGCCAGAGGAGCGGCAACACCTCCACCTTACCGACAAGACTCAGTACCGCTATCTTGGCCATCGCGCCGGCGCTTCTGCACGCTCCAATGGCATTCGCGATGATGATGCCAATCGTTTCGAGCAGCTCAAGATGGCGCTCAAGTCTATTGGGCTGTCCAAGCGTCACGTTGCACAAACTTGTCAGCTCATCGCGGCCATTCTCCATCTCGGTAACCTCGAGTTCACAGTCGACCGCGGTCGTGACGTGGACGCAGCTGTCGTGCGCAACGTGGACGTGCTCGCCATTGTTGCCGAGTTCCTCGGCGTGCAAACTTCGACGCTTGAAAGTACTCTCGCCTACAAAACAAAGTTGGTCAAGAAGGAACTCTGTACAGTCTTCCTCGACCCTGATGGTGCCTCCGACAACCGTGACGATCTTGCCAAGACGCTTTACTCCCTCCTTTTTGCCTGGCTTAACGAGTACATCAACCAACGCCTCTGCCGTGACGACTACGATACCTTCATCGGTCTCTTCGATCTCCCTGGCCCACAAAACATGACGAGCCGCCCAAACTCCTTAGATCAATTCTGCGTCAACTTTGCGAACGAACGTCTTCAAAATTTTATACAGAAGCGCATTTTCGAGTCGCATGTTGATGAATACAAGACTGAAGGTATCTCCAACTACGTTCCCTCGGTCCCATACTTTGACAACGCCGAATGCATTCGTCTTCTGCAAAACAAACCTGGGGGTCTCATCCACATCATGGACGACCAGGCCCGTCGATCGCACAAAAAGACGGATCAAACGATGGTAGAGGCGTTCGGAAAACGCTGGGGTAACCATTCGTCTTTCAAGGTCGGGGCAACTGACCGGTCAGGGTTCCCGACTTTTACGGTCAACCACTTCAACGGCCCTGTGACATATTCCTCCGAGGGTTTCCTCGACCGTAATCTCGACTCCGTCAACCCCGATTTTGTCTCACTTCTCCGCGGTTCTAGTGCCGCTATGGATGGCGCCGAGGGGGTTGGATCAATCAATCCGTTCATCAAGGGCCTTTTCTCGGGCAAGGCCATCGCGACCCAGGCACACCCCAAGAACGAGGATACCATTGTCTCTGCGCAGCAGTCGGTCAAGCCTATGCGTACACCATCCACACGTCGTAAGGGCACAGTCAAGCGGATGCCAACGGTTCGTGAGGATAACGCCACAACGGAAGATCAAGATCGGGAGGATGAAGATGCGCCCGGTGCTTCGTCGGGCTCGATGCCATGTGTCGCTGGCGAGTTCAGGGCAGCTCTTGACACTCTTTTCGAAACGTTGTCAGACACACAGTGTTGGTTCGTCTTTTGCGTCAATCCTAACGACTCGCAACTACCCAACCAGCTGGAGGGACGGAGCGTCAAGGGTCAAATTCGGAGTATGGGTTTGACCGAGATTTCGAAGAGGAACGTAAACGTCTTCGAGGTGGGACTATCTCCCAGTGAGTTTTGCTCGCGGTACAAGGACCCGATGGCGGCGGTTGGCGTTGTGGATGGCTCCCCGAAAGAGAAGGTGGAGCAGACGAGAATAGCTTTGGGCCTGGAGGAAGTCGACATAGTTGTCGGCCAGTACAAGGTAACCTTTTAGCGTTTATTCGTCAGAGGCCGCCGGGATTCTCATCGTTTTATTCGTCACCCAGGTCTTCTTATCTCAAGCCGCCTTCCATTCTCTCGAGAACCGTATTCGCGCCCTTGATGTAGAGGAACAGAAGCGAAACCGGCTCCGTGATGCAGAGGCGGAAGCTGGCATCGATGTCCGTTCAATAGGCGACCCATATGCTCCATACGCGTCCCCAGGACTCCCACCAGACGACTACGCAGATCCCTTCAACCAGGTGTCCTCGCAGGCACACGCCCCACTCGTAGCTAACGCGTCTCCGTTCCAGCGTGGCGACCTCTACGACGACGAATACGAAGACCGCAAATCCTTCCGTTCTGACGACTTCGACAACCGGAGCCGACTCACATCCAATCGGGACGAGACTAATTCCAACTACGGCTCCGAATCGTACGCGCCATCGAGGAACATGTTCCAAAACGCCGACAAGGAAGGCTTGATGGCGAAGGAGACTCTTGCCGGAGAAATCATGGAGAATGAGACCACTGAGGTTGTCAAAGAGACGTCTGCGCGACGGCGCTGGGTTTTGCTCTGTTGGCTACTCACCTGGTGGATGCCCTCTCTTTTCCTCAAGTGGTTCGGTCGGATGAAGCGCGAGGACATACGTCAAGCATGGCGCGAGAAGCTCGCACTCAACATTATCATCTGGTTCATTTGCGCGTGTGCCGTTTTCGTTATCGCAGTCCTTCAGCTCGTCATCTGCCCGACCGAACATGTTTTCACCTCGTCCGAGCTCGCGGCCCGCTCATATGCTAATTCGCCGAACAATGTCTATACTGCAATTCGCGGTGAGGTGTTTGACCTCAATGGGATCGTGGCGACGCATCAAAGGGTTGTCAATGTCATTGATGAGAAGACGATTCTGCAGTACGGTGGTGTGGATGCTTCGAACTTGTTCCCTGTCCAGGCGCGTCGTCTACTCTGTCTGTTTCGATTACTCCTCATAGTCTTGACAGGTCAGCGCTCTCTGTAACGGTGTTTCCGGTTCGGTCAGCCCATGGGTACAACTTACCTCGGCCAATACGACGGATCCGCACGCACAATATCACGACTTCCGTGCAATTACCAATGATTCACGTCCTGATTGGTATTTCGAGAGCATGACCATCATGCGTTGGAACAACCGCGTCGGGTACATGGGCCTTACTCCTCAACAGATATCCAGCATGGCGACCTCGGGTCGTTTGATCGGTATCTACAACGGCCTCGTCTACGATGTGACGGACTATGTCAACTCCGGCCCTTCGGTTGTGGGACCCAGCGGTCAAGTCGCCCCCTCTGGTGTGAACGCGCAGTTCATGGATAGCAGCCTCATCAATCTGTTCAAGTACAGCAAGGGTCAAGATCTCACCAAGGCCATAAACAGCCTTAACATTGATTCTGGGACGCTCTCTGCTCAAAAGACCTGTCTCCGCAATTTATTCCTGGTCGGCATGGTGGACAATCGGAATTCACCTCAGTGCTTGTTCTCGCAGTATATCCTCCTCGCGCTGTCGATCATGATGGTCAGCATCATCGCTTTCAAGTTTATCGCCTCGATCAACTTTGGTTCCCCTCGCGCGCCAGAGGACCATGACAAGTTTGTGATTTGCCAAGTGCCGTGTTACACCGAAGGAGAAACCTCGTTGCGTCATACTATCGACTCGCTCGCGCAACTCAGATACGATGACAAGCGTAAGCTGATCCTCGTCGTCTGCGACGGCAATATCGTCGGTTCTGGAAACGATCGGCCTACCCCACGTATCGTACTGGACATCCTTGGTGCGGATACGAATTTCGATCCCGAGCCGTTGAGTTTTGTGTCGTTGGGCGAAGGTGCTCGGCAACACAACATGGGCAAGGTTTATTCTGGACTGTACGAGTGCGCGGGTCACGTCGTGCCGTATCTCGTGGTCGTCAAGGTTGGCAAGCCGACGGAGAGGTCGCGTCCCGGCAACCGAGGGAAGCGAGACTCGCAGATGGTCATTATGCATTTCTTGAACAAGGTACGTTCTTGCCGTAATGATGTGATGTGGTGGCTCATGTGTGAGGGGACAGGTACACTTCAATGCGCCCATGAACCCGCTGGAGTTGGAAATATACCACCAGATCAAGAACGTGATTGGTGTCAACCCAACGTTCTACGAGTATCTGTTCACGATCGATGCCGATACCACTGTCGATCCGTACTCTTTGAACCGGTTGATCTCCGCGTATGTATTGTCTTTTTCATAATAACCGCCATTCATCGCGTTCGTCGTTCGCAGCATGGTCCACGATAAGAAGGTCCTCGGTGTTTGTGGCGAGACGACGCTTTCCAACGCCAAGCAATCCATCATCACGATGATGCAAGTTTACGAGTACTTCATCTCGCACCACATGGCCAAGGCCTTCGAGTCACTCTTTGGTTCCGTCACTTGTTTGCCCGGTTGTTTCACCCTCTTCCGTCTCCGTTCACCAGACACGCACAAGCCTCTGTTGATTTCGAACCAGATGATCTCTGACTACTCCCAGAATCGTGTCGACACGCTCCACATGAAGAACCTGCTGCACCTTGGAGAGGATCGTTATCTGACGACGCTCTTACTGAAACATTTCCCGCTGCACAAGACGCAGTTCATTCGAGATGCACACGCGTTTACGGTCGCGCCGGACGACTGGAAGATTCTCCTTTCGCAACGACGTCGTTGGATCAACTCGACCATTCACAACTTGGGAGAATTGATGTTCCTGGACCAGCTCTGCGGTTTCTGCTGTTTCTCCATGAGGTTTATCGTTATGATGGATTTGGTGTCGACATTGATCCAGCCTGTTACCGTGGCATATGTGAGTACATTCTGTTGCGTCGTGCGTATGCGTTGCTCATGCACATGACGGGATAGATCGTCTACTTGATCGTTTCGGTCGTCGGCGAGGGACAGACGATTCCCGTCATCTCGCTCATTATGATCGGCGCTGTCTATGGTCTGCAGGCTCTCGTGTTCATCCTTCGACGCAAGTGGGACATGGTCGGGTGGATGGTGTTTTACATTCTCGCCATTCCCATTTTCTCGTTCATGCTTCCGATCTATTCTTTCTGGCGCATGGACGACTTCTCATGGGGTGCAACGCGTATCGTTCTCGGAGAGTCTGGTAAGAAGCTTGTTGTCCATGTGCGTTGCGTTTGCGTTTGCGTTCGGATCGACACTAACGTGGCGGTTTGATAGGATGAGGGCAGGTTCGATCCGCGTGCGATTCCTCTCAAGACTTGGAACGACTACGAGAACGAGCTGTGGGACAAGGAGTCCAATCACTCCATCGGTTCTTGGGTTCCTCCTGGTCGCCAATACAAGGAAGGCTACGCCGAGTCGCGGGCTACGTCGGTGTACGGACATGAAACGCTCTACGAGCCCCGCAGTCACTCCCCTGCACCGTCGCAATTCGGCATGCTCCCCCCAGTGGGATACCAATCTGGTCGTAACACCCCCATGTCCCAGCTCCGTCCCTTGAGCGAGGCAGGCATGCTGTATGCTTCGCAGCCGATGGGAATGGCCTCACGACCGCAGACTAACTACTTTGACGCGCCACCTATGACAAGCCCAATGCCCCTGGTGGATTATGGCACGGGTGGACTGAGTGATGCGGACCTCGAGCGGAGCGTCGAGGAACTTTTGCGGGCGGCGGACTTGAACACGATAACGAAACGGGAGATTAGGAGGGCGCTCGAGGAGCGATTTGGGATGGACCTGACGCCAAGAAAGGCGACGATCAACGCTGCGATCGATAGGGTGCTCTTGAGCCATACCTGAGGGATGGACGTTGAACGGACCTGGTTAGATCTAGCGCATAAGTTACCCTCGCTGAAGGCCTTTTGGATGCTGACGCTTTCTCTTTGTTATCTTCTGTCTTGGATGGTTGGTCGCTTTACCCATGAGCATGACTGCGTCTGTTTTTTTTTTCTCTTTCGCACTGGTTGGACGCTCGTTTTATTTTCTTTTTCTGCTCCCATCCGGCTGCCCGCTTTCTCTAATATGGTACGCAGAACTAGCGGCTGCTCCCTAGTACCCTTGCCTACATCTTACACGTACTACGCTCGCTCTCTATATCTCTCTCAGCATCGTTCGGACTTGGTTTTCTTTTCTTTCTTTTGCACAAGAATCTCATTGCAATGACTCTGATAATGTGAAAAGCAATCCAATGTGTTTTATATCTCGACTCTTCAGCCATGCGTGGGTTAACATGTACATTATGTGGTATTTTGGGCGACCCTGCATGCCACACGGTTGTCTGCTCCAGATCCTGTGTGGACTCATTAAACCATCGATTTCGTGGATTAGCTTCCATCGTGGTATTCGAACTGTGGCCGCTCTCCCGGAATTCCTTTTTTTTCTTGATAGGTGTTCTTATTTTGCAGCAATTAGCGAGTTTGGCCCCCCAGACAGGATCTGGATTTCGATTGTCAACATGCTGTACCAGTAATGGAGCCGAACAAGCGAAAAAGGGTCGCGCAGTCGCCTTCCGCCTTTCGTTCCCGTTCCCACCGTGGCGGCCAGGTCAGAGTCTCGGAGTTATAGTAGGTCAGTTGGACGGCTAAATTTACTTTCCCCATCTGACACCAACAGATGCAAGTTGGCCAATGTCTCGGTGACTGCGATCAGCATATGGACCTCTGCCAGTGGCTGAAGCCTGAGGCTGGAGACTCGCAAGGATGCCACACAGCATCCTCGGACGACCAGGCCTGATCGGATCAGATGTTTCGGATCGAAACGGACGGTGAGATTAAGATCATTCTCCATCGAAGACGTGCACTGATAGTAGTTGTACTCTCCTGCCATACAGTTGGTACCATTTCCGGCCAGTCCTAGTATTGGCTCTGACCCTGGGGACGATTGTAACAGTTGATTGTCGCGAGAACTGGCGAATGTCAGGTTACCGTCATCACTGCCTCTCGAGGCCCTCTATATTTCACGATAGCCCAAGGGGCGGAATTTTGGATTTCTGTCCCCTTCCCCCCCTCTCTCTACCCCGTGCTGGTTTCCCTTTTGTGCACTCCAGTCAGGTCTACCAATTTGCAGGGGCCTGCCAGTGGGAATGATTCAGCTATGCAACTGCGCATCTCGTAAGCCTGGGGAAGCTCTCTGGTCGACTGTTCTCATCGATAGACACAGTTGCGATGGCTACTGCTGTTGGATACGATTACAGTCAGTAATGCATTTTGTTGTTCGTTTCGTTATGCTCAAGTGACTGCTACGCGTTCATAACAGTCCTCACATTTCCAAGCGAGGTATCGTCCCACAGCTTTCTTAACCTGCATGGGCCTTCACCAACTGATGACCCAAATAGATACAATACGTTTGGGTTCGTGGACCACTTGATTAGCTGACAGGTCTTTGACGAGGATCACAGAGTAAACCCTGGACGTGGGTGTCTTCCTTGTTTGTTCTTGTGTGTATCGCATCCTTAACGATCTAGCTTGCGCTAATAGGCTGAAATTATACGTCATAGATCCGTTATCTTGGGTGCTATTCTGCCATGTGAGTGGGCCGTATCATATCGTGAATACTCACACGGGTTGGTTATCCAGAGCCACAGCCCTCAGTACGTGAAAGATCGGATACATGGCTGGTTCTACTGACACCCAGCACACAAGATGGGACTACCTTCATCCCCGATTCCAACGAGGTAGGAGTCTCTCATGTTATAATGTCCATAACTCGGGGGTAAATGAAATACCAATAGGCGTATGTATGATCCACTCATGCCGGAATATGGATGTCTGATATAATTCAAACAGATGTAAGTACAAGTGCTGAGACATCCCCTGCGCGTCATAACCATCACCCCCAGGTTACGCCGTGTACGTTCTAAACCAATTTACGTTTCTCTTGTTCATTGCTGCCGCCGATGGTAAGTCGCGGGCCGCTGATCCCGCCGCCTGCTGGAACTCATTTAACAATCAGTAGTGATGATCCTCCGCGTGTTCGCAATATACAATCGCTCGAAGCTGATTCTTGCCATACTTCTTGCGACCTTCGTCCCGTATATTGTCCTAACCACTATCGTCACTGTTATTACCAACATTCCCAAGGATGGAACAAGTGAGTTAGTTTCATATGACATATACCGTGGAGCTCAAGTCATCTGTCACTGATTTCTCGCATATTCATCAGCAACAGACACACAAGCACTGGACTTGTCATCCTGTAATAACTTTGCTACGGTATACAATTGGAGTACGACGACCACCCTCCTGCATTTTGTGCCGGGTGCCGTAGCATGCGTCTTGGTGGTCATCCGCTTTGTGCGGGAGTCGATTCAAATGCACAGAGCAACAAGGATGTGGCAGCCCAACCGATACATGAAGGTGCTCGTGAGAGAAGGCATCCTTTACTTTATAATGTATGTCACTTCAAGTTCGTATCGTCTGCTGGAACAAAGTGCTGATGGTGACATTCCGTGGTAGAACTCTGGCTTTTGGCCTTGTTAACCTTCCGAATCAACGTCTCTTTGCGTCCCTTGAGGTGCAAGGGCTGTCTCCCATGGTGTTCGTCGCCTGCAATGTTCCTGTATTCACGCTCCCGCCTCGTTTCATCATGAGCATACGCGCGCTTTATGAACGTGATACTCTAAATAGGTGGACCGTTGGGATCGACTCGGGCTTCGGTATCCCATCGATAGCATTTGCAGACGTTGAGCGAAACGAACCGTCAGATCCGGGTGAAGAGATAAGGATAGGAGATGAAGATACAATTGACCTGGAGTGGTAGTAGCACACGTTAACAATGTTCGGATGTTCAATTGCAACGACATGAGCACGGAGACTGTGGTTGGGTGAAACAATAAGTACGGAACTTCCGACTGCCGGGGCTTCCTCGAGTCGTATCCCGCCAGCCACGGCGATTCACACTCTCAGTCACTGCACGAATAACAGTATTGGGTTTTACGACCCCTGGCAGGTGATGCTTTAATATGATTAGAGCGTTTGTCATTTCCACACTCATATCTGGCCGGCCTGTTGACAGCAAGGGAACATAGAACAAAGGAAATGACGCCAAATCCGGATTGAACCAGCGACGGCAGTCCTGCAATCGGGAAACCCCATTCTGACCCCTGCCGCGGGATATACGGATATGTATGTACATACGATACTGTCATCGAGAGAGGAATCACTGAACTCGTGAGGTTGTGTCTTGGAGAAAATGTCACCATCTCTCAAATGATCAACCAAACGCTTGTTAGTTGCAATAACCGCCGACAGGGGCGTTTCCAGATGGAGCAGAATTATATAAGTTGTTCAAGGTTTACCGAAACCTTCCTTCAGCACGACGCCGAGAAAGTTGAAACCGTGGCACGTCTTCAGAACAAACACTGGCCTCGAAATGGGGATCCGAGCCTTTGCCAACGGAGTGTTGGCTCTCACGGTGCACTCTAGGGGGCTGACATGCGGCGTTGAGGGTTGCTGAGTCACTGCTGTGAGTATGTTGGTCGGGAATCGTGCCGATGTCGCGATGTCGCCTCGCAAACGGTACAAACATTGACAGCACACAGACAAGTTGCGTGTCCACTTTTGTTGCCTTCATTTCGCAGGATGTCTCTCGGGAAATTTGAGATTCACAGAGTCCTACCTCAGTTCCGTTGAATTTGTTGTAATCAATACCACCGCACGTCCGACCTACACATCCCAGGACCGTCCTAGGTGCGCCGTCGTAGTCGCTGTGGCTCTGACCCGCTTAACCGGACAGCTCGATGCCTACCGTTTACGAGCTAGTTCTGTAAACGATGGGAAACAATCGGTTACAATGACGCGGAAGCCTTACGTAGGAGATTCTGTGGTCAGGCAAGGTTTGCAAGCGTAACAGAACCCAAAGTGATGCGTCACGGTGCACAATCTTCGTTTGATCCCACTTGAGATAACGGGCTTGTTGGCCGCGGAGCTCATCTTGCACAATTTTTACTATAAAACATGTGGTCACGTTATTCTCGCTCCGGTGTGTGACAGTCCGCAAACACCTTCAGGCCATGATGCTCTCGCTACCAGAAGTTCAGCTTATCGGGGTGATATTGGAGGCATTTTCGTATGGTATGTTACGATGGCATTAATCTTAATCTTAATAGCTAAGTGACCATCAGGGGCATATTTTGCGGTCTTCATACAGTGCACGCGAGTGCTGAAACGAAGACAATATCGCCCGAGCAACTATCTCGTCGGGACCTTCGTCTCGTTATTCGCTCTTACTACCGCAGTGAGCAAACCGCATATGCACCGATCTCTCCGCCACCAGGGCTTACGAAGCTATCCGAAGCACCTGGTGATTGACCTCATGTGTATCGCGGATATGTTCACGCTAGGTGTGGGGGACCCAAATTCCTCCCTCAAGTGCTTTAATCCCTCTAATACGTGGCAAAACACCGTAAAAAATTCATTGTATCTGGCTGTAACGATTATATCGGACGCGTTTATAGTAAGTCTCACGCCCATTATCGACGCCCACCACTGTCTGACTAAGATTTTCACGCGGATGCCTAGCTATATCGCTCCTTCGTTATATGGGACCGAAGCTATCTCGTTACCGCTATTCCTTTTGTTATATTTTTGGCCAACATTGGTGAGTACCTATTGCGGCCTTCTGCAGAGGTGGGATTGAGCTGAAAACATCTACAGCGGCCGGTATCTTCTGGGTGTACTCGGTCACTCTTAGGACCCCGGGACCGGACCCATTCGCAGTTCCCACCGCTCAGCGCATTAACACCTTCAAATTCTATATAATTACCCTCGTCATGAACGTCACCTGTACATGTATGTTTTGCGATTAATCATGCCCGCTTTCTATCTCATTGTTTTCAAAATGCCCAGGTCTCATCTCCTATAAGATCTGGAGAATTCAGAGAACCGTTTCAAAACTTGTAGGAAATGCGTCAAATGTCTTGCCCTGTATAGCGTCCATCATCGCCCAATCTGGTAAGTCTGGAGATAGACTGATCGTTTTTGAATAGCACAGCGTGACACCATTGGTTAGGCTTCGTCTACTCTGCGGTACTTGTTGCACTGATAATCACCTACTTCCTGGATTCCCTGGCCTTGTTCGTTTTCTTCAACCCTGTGAGTCAAGTCTAATGCTTTCCCATCGTGACGCTGCGCTTTCTCACCTGTGTCCCACCCCAGATGTGCTCGATAATCGTAAGCATGTTCTTTCTTCAATGGGGGAGTCAGACACTGAAGGAGAGAGAAACGTCTCCCTACACTCGCTATTTAGGGTATCGTGGTAAGTCGCGTCCTTGGTGTACTATTGATAGGGTTGCTCATTCTCACTTCCGTACACTGGGTCGCGCCTACCAAAATTACGGTTCACCTCAAAAGTTCTCTTCTGTCATTGTACGAGTCGGCTCTAGTTTTTCGCACGGAGATTCCAACAGTACGGTTCCTCGCACATTTCGGGCACGCTCAGGCGGACAGCGGGTCACGCCCGATCGGTTGATCGCCCCCCAAGGGGAGATCCTCCACGAATCGCAGTATTCAAATCGCCACGTTGGAGATGGCGCATCATCGCATTTATAGATCTCTGGCCGAGGAGATCGAAATGGACGTAGAAAGCACCGGTGTCAAGAGCCGAAGTTTGGTCTAATTCAAACTTCCAATGGGAGACCATCACCCACAAAAAGTGGTGTTTTTGTTGATGGGACTAAACCTCATTCGCATATTCCGGCTTCTCGTCTAGAATCGTCGCGTAGTCGCTGATGTATTGTACTTATATCGTTTTGCCATGTCTCGTCCTGACAATCAAGTATCACAACATCCACCTGATCTTGATCGACTAATCCTGTTGTCCTCCAAAACATCTTCTGATCCTCTACAAACCTCCTTGGCAGCCATTTCGGGCTTCAAAGTTGAGACTGGGATGGTACGGAAGCATAGTGTAGTCTCGATCGAAATTATGTCTGTCTGAAACAGTTGGATCGTGTTCTCCGGCTTACATTATGATGTTATCCGTCTGTTGCTGTGAGCCCACTGCACAAATTCCCTTGACTGCTGGATGTGTGACCGACTCGTATCTTGATTGAGAGCAATGATGGGGAGAGCATTGGCTGGTTACACCATCGTCTGTGCCGCACGGTGCCGGCGATAGAAGGAACCGAACTATCTTCATCTCTTCCCCGGATGGAAATTACCCAACGCCTGTCCGTTCTCTGGCCGACATGTGCCATGCCAGATCCGCGAGGATGTGCATCGATACCCACAGGCAGAAACAGTTCGCTTTCGCTTTCGCCACGTCACGCGCCAACGTTGTCAAGCATCCGTCGCTTGTGCCAAATGAGTGCGCGTATTGTCACTTTTGTCGTTCTTGTTCCGGACTGGAACAAATACTTGATCGCTGAAATTGTTCACGCCATGGCAACGCTGTCACTCGTTTAGAGACTGAACTCGCGTGTGCATTTTCGTGAGTATACCACTCGTCTCCTGCTCGTCCACTCGAGTTCCGCAGTCGCCAGTGAGTCCGGTGCGTTTCAAATGGGTCTGAAACGAGCTGATACTGAGTGCGCAGCTGCTTCTCTTTGCTCGCTTACTTATACCGTGGAGAGATCGAGACTACTGGTAGCTCTACGCCTCTCTCTTCCCTTTCGCTCGCTTGGGATAACCCTTCTTTTCTACTCCAATCTTTGACGATGCCTACCAATTCAGCCGGCTCTGCTACAGCGCCATCCAAAGGACCCGTCGTAGATCCCGCGCCTCTCGTGTATCATATAGACATTTTCCTCATCCTCCTCATATTCGCCTTTGCCCTATTCAACGCCCCGAGGGCGATCGCACGCCTTGCCAGGCGCTCCGAGTGGTTTCAAGGTCACCTCCTCCGTTCTGTCACGCTCACGCGCAAGCCGCGCATCAATCTGAACACCAATTCCATCTATCTACATTCCGACTCTCAAAAGGCTGTGCTCGACCTCGACGATGGAAGCACCGATGCTATGCATTCGCAGGGTATACAGTATCTTACTTATCAATCGACACACTCCGAGAAGGCGCTCCCTCCCCGCCCCATGTCTGTCGTGGTACCTGCGTTGACGCAGCAGACGTGGCACATGCCAATGCTTTCTTCCCTGGTACATCCTGTAGCAAGTTTGCTACACTACCGCGTCCATGAAAATTATTCACTTGGGCAGGCCCTCTTAATGACGGGATACGGCATGGTTATCTTATATGCCGGCCTTCACGAGTCCAATCCGTTTGTCGACCCTATCCGTAGTGGCTGGATCACCATTTCTCAGCTGCCTTTTCTTTACATCCTCGCTACGAAGAACAATGTTATTGGAATGCTCGTTGGTCTTGGGTATGAAAAGGTCTGTATTTTGGATTTGTAACGCAGAAAATCACTAATATATCAATTCAGCTGCATTACCTTCATCGCTTTGCCGGGCTTTCGGCTGTCCTGGCTGCCAATGTCCATGCCATTGGCTACTGTGCGTGTACAGTCTCGCACTTTGTACTGCTTGTCCAACTTTTTTTTTTTTTCTCACTTCGCAGTTTACGAATGGAACCTTGCTGGTACTGTCTCGAAGCATACTTCGCTCCCAGACGTCAAGTGGGGTATTGTTTCCCTCGTGTGCTTTGACGTCCTGGCCATTTTTTCCATGCGGTTTGTACGATCAAAGTCATACAACGTTTTCTTCGTTACACATGTTGTGGCATGCATCGTACTTTTGTTCGCTGTGAGTGTATACGTGTGTTTAGGTTCGGAACGATGCTGACAAGGATGCCACCGCAGGTCTGCTACCATCGTGCTGTTTGTATACCCTATACCATCGTGGCTTGCGTCTTCTACGGTCTCGACCACCTTATTCGCGCGATCAAAACCCGCATCACAACTGCTACACTCCGGCCAATCCCCGAACTAGGGCTTACGCGAGTTGAGATGCCCACTATTAACGCCGGGTGGCGCGCTGGACAGCACATTCGTCTACGCGTCCTCTCGACCGCTATGGGTGTTTGGGGGTTGACAGAGGTGCACCCGTTCACGATTGCCAGCGTCAGCAATACCGAGGAGGGCCTAGTTTTGCTGTGCAAGAAAGCGGGGAGATGGACGACAAAGATGTACGAGATCGCTAACACATCGACTTATGGCGAGCGGGGCCAGGAGCTCGGCAAGAGCGTCAAGGTGATGGTCGAGGGCCCGTACGGTACGTGTCCATGCGTTTCGGATGTTCCGGCTTCGGACTTAGTTGTCTACAGGTGGCGTCGGCAACACTGTCATACCCAGCTACTCGGGGGCTATGTTTGTCGTTGGCGGAAGTGGCGTCTCATTTGCGCTCTCCGCAGTCCAAGATCTCGTACGGTCAGGCAACTTAAGCGATGTCACAGACATCGACGTGATCTGGTGCATCGCAGATGCCGGTTCGTTCATCTCGGTTCTTCCCCCGCACAACACTCATCGGGCATCTACATTCTAGCCTCTCTAATTCCTATCATTCCCCTCTTCACGGCGCTCACCTCGCAGTGCACCACAGCCCGCCTGCACTTTTCGGTCTTCTACACCCGCGCGCCGTCCAAGTCGATCGAGGGGATGTACCTCCCCCCAGGAATCACGCTCATTCCCGGGCGCCCTAGGTTCACCAAACACCTCGAAGCGCTCGTTGGCGCGACGCTCACCGCAGGTGGCTGCAGCGGCGTCTTCGTCGGTGTTTGTGGACCCATCTCGCTCGGCGCGGATGTCAGTGAGACCGTGAGGCGATTCAATTCGAAACTCAAGGGGGCCGTGGGTGGCATCGAGTTACACGAGGAGTGAGTCCAGTTCCTGTTGCTTCCTTGAGGATGGTGGGCTTATCCGTGCGTAGGATATTCGGGTGGTGAACCCAGCAACTATTTATTCTTATTGGTGCATACGCTGAATGACGCCAGTGGGGCGCCATCTGATTATCCATTGATCACCTGTTCATCTTCCTGTATACCACGCGGTGCGTTGGAACTAAAAGCTGGGCTATACCTGTGTCAATGATTACTCCGGTTGATGCCATGGTGGTATCTGATATCCGGGATTCTCCCTCTGCTTACCTTTTGATGTAGGTTACTACATGTTAGAGATATCGCGATGTAGCAATACGCATTGTGTGCTTCCGTTTGTCCCAGCTGGCATGGTGTTTTTGCGTGATCGCCTTACGATGGCACTGTCTTGCTTGACCACCAGATGTACCCGTTTTTCCTCGGTGCATGTGAGCCGCCGAGTCCATGGAAGCCGTTGGTATACGACCCCGGATGATGACACGAGAGAACTGTCGTGGTGAGTCTAGTACGTATCGATGCGTGCGAGCATGAGGGGAATCGTTAAGCAGAAAATTTGAATGGCAGTCGCAGTCGCAGGCGAAAGCAAGCAGCTGGGTGAAAGGCTGGACGGTTCTGTATCTGTGCTTACGGTTTATCTAAAGGCGATGGTTTTGTTACAGTAAAGTATGACGTTAACCATACAAAATACTTGACTTACATAATCAAACCTCTCTTCGCTACAAACTAGGTGGACGATGCCTACACCCCAGGACGCCCTCCGTGCGTCGATCGAGGCGCACAACGATACCTTTGAATCGTTGCTGAGGCTAATACCACCAAAGTTCTACCTGGTCAAGGGAGACGATGCGGACACCGCTGTGCGTTTTCGAGTATAAATCTCGCGTCCGAGGGACTCGACCATATGTAGGTACCGAGCAAATACCAGAAACATAGCAAGAAAAAAAAGGTACCCAAACAAGCGGTCAAGGAAGCGTCTAAAAAGGCCAGACGCGAAAAGGTGTGCTCGGATGGCTCCCCAGAAATGCACGTGTTGATCGTCCGTCTCAGCTCGACCCAGCAAACCAAAAATCGATCATAGACATTCAAAACGAAGCAGCACTAGAGCAGGAACAGGATGCGTCAGGGGGTGAAGACTCACATGATGCCGTCGACGATGTGATGGACGTCGATATCGACGGGCTAAATGGTGCAGAGGGACAGGGTGGGAGTAAAGACACCGGTGATGAGATGGTCCCAATGCCTCGTGCGGAGAGTATATCAGTGCTGAAGGAGAAGTTACATACGCGTATCGCAGCGCTACGTCGTCCCGGGGCTCAGAACGACGAACCGGGGGACAGAGACGAGCTGCTCGAGGAACGCAGGAAGCAACGTGGAGCATTGCGAGAGAAACGAAGAAAGGAGACGAGGGAACGGAGAAAGGCAGAGGCAGAGAACAAAAAGGACAAGGGAAAATCGAAAGAGAAGGACAAGGAGAGAAACGCGAAGAGCAAAATTGTCCCTACCAAGGTCGCTTTCGTTCGCTCGGGGCGAGACTTATCTGACTTGCTTTCTAGAATCATTTGCTCGTGTCAGACGTGCCGGGGACGTCTTCTGGTTCCACTAGCAATCATGGTGGTCCCCTGACTAACGTATCATTCTCTGCTATTGCTGGTTCAACGAACAAAAAGGCGGCCCGGCTCAAGACTTCGTCAAACCCTACGCAAGCTCTCGCGCAACTCACCGCACGCAAGGAGGACCTAGTAGCCCTTCCAGAGGAGAAACGTAAAGCAGCGCAAGAAAGAGAACGCTGGGAAAAAGCGGAAGCTCGTATAGAAGGCGTCAAGGTGAAAGACAACGAAGCACAACTCAAGAAAGCGATCAAACGGAAGGAGAAGGAGAAAGTACGCAGCAAAAAGAAGTGGTGAGTTTCTGCTGCTGTTCACCGTGGTGCGATGACTGAGTGCCCTCTCAGGGAGGAACGGAAGGAACAGGTAGTTGCGTCGATGGCTGCGAAACAGAAGAAGCGGTCTGACAATGTTGCCATGCGGAATGAGAGGAAGAAAGGTGGTGGAAGTGGCAAGTCACGGCCGGGATTTGAGGGCAAGTCATTTTCGAAAAGCAGGGGTAAAATCTCAGGGAAAAAGAAATGAATATACTGCCTTTCCATTTCATGCGATGGTCAGTGTAGACAGCGCCCAGCTACCCTACCTCGTCGAGTTCCAGTTTATAAGCCGATGCCTTTTTAGGAGGCTGTAGTGTCTTGATCAACAACCGCGATGACCAAACCACCGATTAAGCATATTCTATCAAGCGTTCAGCTAGAGGACTTTCAAAGTTCACAGACGCACGCCGACATCGTGACATTCATCGAACAACTAAACGAGTCGGTCATAAATGTCAAGCTCGCCGCGAGCACCGAAGCCACCGTGCGTGCTTTCTTTTTGCCTCAATGTCGAACGTTGACGCTGGGAATGCTGCGCAAGAGTAGAGGATCGATCCGATCCTTACAGTCCTAGAGCGGGTCGAGGGTATCGTTGCGCAGACACCCCCAGTCGACAACAAGGCATCGCGCTTTGGAAACCCCGCTTTCAGGACGTTCCATGATAAGGTTCAAGAGGTATGTCGTTCCCCTTGTCATAAACCACGCAGCCGAGACGACGGTTTTCTAGCAAGCTGCTGCTCTACATGCCGACCTTGGCGTACCTGAAGAAGCGATCCCTGAACTGCAGGTGTATTTCATCAACTCATGGGGTAACCGCGAACGCATCGACTATGGAAGTGGGATGGAACTCAATTTCCTCTGCTGGCTGTGGGTTATGCTGTTTGCGTTTTGTCTCACTGACGCGTCGGGCGTCTAGGTATTGCCTGAAACGACTCGATATAGTTGATGAGCGTGATCACAAAGCGCTGGTCATACGTGTGTTCTGGAGGTTGGTACATCTCATTAGCTCACATGAAATCCGTTCAACCTGGTCAAGGTACATACAGGTCATGCGAATCCTCCAATCGACCTACTGGCTTGAACCTGCTGGATCTCACGGTGTATGGGGACTTGACGATTATCATTTCCTCCCATTCCTGTTTGGCTCAGCGCAGCTGAGGACAAGCACTGGTGCCGAACCTGCTAGACGCGTTCCTGGACACCCTTCGCCCAAGGCGATTCACATCCCCGACATCGTCGACGAACTCGCCAAGGATTACATGTACTTTGCTTGCATAAAGTTTATAAATTCCGTGCGTACCTGATTTCGTCCCCTCGACCAAGCACGAATGCGTCAGCCATGCAGATCAAAACGGCATCGCTACGATGGCATTCTCCGATGCTCGACGATATATCAGCCGTGCGTGATAACTTCCCTTCACCACCTGGTCAAAACTGATATAACATTCTCGCCTCGCACCTTTTCTTTGTTGAACAGGTAAAAACATGGGATAAAGTCAATACGGGTATGATCAAGATGTACAAGGCTGAGGTCCTCGGAAAGCTACCCGTCATCCAACACTTCCTCTTTGGATCTATTCTCCCGTATACTGGCCGACCGTCCCCACCATCATCCGAGGACGCCGGGGTGCATCAGAGCCATGTACACGAGGGGTGGGGCGATTGTTGTGGGATACCTGTGCCGAGTGCGTTTGCGGCAGCGGCGCAGGAAAAGGCACAGGCGCGAGTGATTGAAGGGCCGGGGATACGTCCCGTCCCGTTTGATTGATGCTCAATATTTTTAGGTACGTGATTTCGTTCCTTGCGGCCGACCAATCAGAACTCTAAAGTCATATCAAAGACTCATCAAAAATGCTGATCAGGGACAATGGATGCATCTGCTCGATAATTACATAGTGGAGTTGCCAAACGATATCAATATTATATGTGTGCATGTACACTGTCGAGTTTGGGATTGTCGACTCTCGTACCGTGTAGCATATACATGGTCTATTAGAAGCATCCTTCAATTACCCCCCCAACACCCATGACATTGCTTCCGCCATCATACGTTGGTAGAAAAACATAACGCGAGTACCACTGGCATACTGACAATGTATGGTTGTTCTCTCCGTCGTTGAGATTCGCCCGAAAACTCCAAGTTTTATAATGTACAAGATCGAGGCTCTGGTCTTGGACAGCCCGCCTGGATAACGGGCATAAGCACTTGGATCTCCTTCGCATGTCGGATCCACGGTCTTCTACGGTTGCAAGTCTGTCGGATACGTGCCAAAGGACTCGGACGATACAAATCTCTAAATATGCAGACAAGCACAGTTCCGCGGATTCGTTCGTAATGGTTCGGGGTCTTCAAGTTCACAGTCTACATCCCGTAGTATGTAGACGGCGACGTTTAGGTTAACCGTTCAAACGTCTAGTACGCGCGAAAGATCGTGACAGTTAACCCTAAATCCGCAAGCTTGTTTCGGGGGTTCCTGTCAATGTAATCGACTAATCATGGGGCCAACTGAAACAAGTGAAAGACGGCGAACTGATGAGTGCGGTGATTGGAGGAAATCAGCGATATTACGTAGTTTAATTCAAACGACGAGGGTTGACTTCGCCGTGACTGCTGGCACTAACAAAAAAAGAAAACGAGGCTTGTTCGCTCGAAATTTTTTGAGCGATGTACCCGTAGGGTGCGGTTGGAAGATCGGCCCGCGTATCAGGGATTTAGAATATAAGCCCACCCAGGGTAAATGGTGGGTAATTCTGGTAATCATCCATGGCCCTCTCGCTTCCCCAGGCTCAGCTCACAGGGGTCTTCTTGGAGTCGCTCTCATATGGTATGATACGACATTGAAGACTGATACGATTGTCCTAGCTGATCGTGTCTCGCAGGGGCATACTTTACGATCTTCATACAATGCATCCAAGTATTGTATCGAAGACGGTCTCGTCCAAATGATTATCTCCTTGGGACCACTCTCTCGTTATTCATCCTTATTACCGCGGTGAGTGATGGTTGCATCTGTAGTGACTTCTCTGCGATCATGACTCACGATGGCATCATGAAGCACCTAGTGATTGACCTCATGTGTACTATGGACACATTCACAACAAATATGGAGACACCAAACTACCCTATCCTTTACTACGATAGCTTTATAACATGGCAAAGCATCTCGGGGAGTGGGCTGTATGTGGCAGCAACCATTGTATCGGACGCATTCATCGTGAGTCTCGTGCTTGCCATACGACCACCTTAACGCGAGGATGTTAGATGTACCGTTCCTTCGTTGTGTGGAATAGAAAGCATCTCGTTGTTATGATCCCTTTCATACTCTTTCTGGCCGATATCGGTAAGTGCATTTTCGGATGTTTCGCTGTGGTAGTTTGGTTCAACGGTATATGTAGCGACTGGCATCTTCTGGGTGTACACGATTACTCTTGTCAAGCCAGGACAGACCGTGTTTGTAACTTTCCTCTTGGATCGTATCGAGATCTTCTATGGAATCACACTCGCCATGAATGTCATATGTACAGGTACGTTCCGCTGCACCAACTGAGTTTGCTTCCCAATTCATTGTATCAACAACTCCCAGGGCTCATCGCGTATAAAATCTGGAATGTTCAGAAGAATGTTGCGCCATTTTTAAACAGCGACAAACGTGAAATGTCTCGGGTACCAAGCATTATCATCGAATCTGGTGAGCGGGGACGTGTTTTTTGAAAACAGCGTATAACACCAAGAAATAGGTGCCGTCTACTCCATGGTTCTCGTGGGAATGATAGCCTCCTACTCCAGAAATTCGGCAATCGTGTTTATGCTTCTCAACACTGTGAGTTGAGCGTGCCGTGTTTAGCGGGCTTTTCTCATTTATTTCCTGTCTTAGATGTGTCCGATAATCGTAAGCATACTCTTCCCAAACAATCTAGGGTAAATAGATACTGAGCCGGAAACAAAAACCCGCTTCACTCGTTATGAAGGGCATCGTGGTAAGTCACGCCCGTTTTGCATCTATCGCCAACCGACCGCTCATGTGTCCTTCAATCTCTCTGTTCGGGGGTCACAACGACAGTTCTCCTCCGTCATCGTCCGGGTGGGCGCTGGTCTATCGCACTGTGAATCGCGCGCCACGCCGTCACATACAAGCAGAACCCAGTGGATCCTCCGTCATAATCGCCGACAATCCGATCCAACCACCACTACCGGAGATCGCGGCATCCAAGTCTCCATGGTGCACACGGTGCACACTCGCACTGATGGAGATTCGGTGGAGGAAGAAGTCGGAAATAAAGCTGCAGTGGTGGATACCAAGGACCAGTTCGGCATCGTCGATGAGGTCTAGTTTTATTTTATATTTATATTTATTCGGGTCTCACATTTGAATGAATTTTGGACGTGCTTCCATGGGTTCGTATCCTGTATTGTCATACGATCTCCACGGCGTATATTACGATCGTAACACCATGTTACTGATCTTCACCGTCGCTTGAAAATCCTCGCTTATCAACACTTATCTTGGCCAACACAGTGGACGTCACTTTGAATTTGCCGTCCCTCGCTCGTCAACATAAACTCATCAATGCCGTTCAATAAATGCACTAAAAATACACGGTTCATACTATGGATACATCTCGATGTTTTATGCGCCCAACAAATAATTTAGTAGATGAGCTGACCGCTGTCACGCAATCAGCACATACGTCAACGATGGAACGACGTGTGCTTACCCGTCGACGAGGTAATCCCCGCCAGTCATGTAGCTGGCGTGGTTGGAGAGCAATAACAATGTTTGACCGGCAATCTCCTTGGGCTAAGGAACGGTCGCGATTGAACACAACAGAGAAACAAACGGAAGAAACGCTCACCTCCGCGAACCGACCGAGGGGGATGTGCTCCCGCTGGTGACGCACGACATCCCTGTCCAGATTCTTGGTCTGGTCAGTGTTCACTACATCGCGGTCAGCGTTCGCGCAGGGGTGGCAAGAGACACGCTAACGTACCGTAGCCGGGGGAGACGGTGTTCACGCGGATGTGCTTGTCAACCCATTCGGCAGCGAGTGCCCTTCCGAGAGTTCGCACTGCGGCCTTGGACGAATTGTAGAACGCCTGTTTTAAAATTCAGGATCCACAGCGTGCACGACGGAGTATAAAACCAACCTGGGTCAAAGGCTTGTTGCGAGCAGCCTGGTTGATGATCTGAGCGCTCATAGAGGCAGTGATGACGATGGATCCAGGTTGGTTCTCCTCCATCCAAAGCCTGAAGGACGGGTCCGTCGCGGTTACATTTACAGCCGGCCATCAAGGAACAGGGGGACTCACTTTGCAGCTGCGCGGCAGGTGTTGAATACGCCGTAAACATTAACGCCAAACACCCTTTGGAAATCTTCGTGGTCCAAATCCACGGCGGGCTTGACAGAAGAGATACCTGCATTCTAAAAGTGCGGGTTCGAATCAATGGGACGGTCGGCGAGACAAACACCCAGAACGCACAGCGATAACACCCCGGATCGGGGCATCAAGCTCGTCCTTGATGCGCCTGAATGTCTGCTGCAGCTTCTCGAAATCGCAGACGTCGCACTGGTAGGCCTACGGAGTACGCAGTGTGAGCACGTCAGCTCAAAAGAACGACGATGCGTACGTACCCGGACTCTTACGTTCTGGAATTCGTTCTGGATTTCTTTTGCCACATCGGGAGCGTCCTTGGACGTCCTGTGTGCCAAGCAGCCGTCAGGGGGGAAAGGAGGGAAGACGCTATCTCTGGCACCGACCTGTAGATCATGGCAACGTTTCCACCCGACTGGGCGAGGGCATAGCTGAAGGCCCTGCCGATGCCGCGGTTGCCGCCCGTGACGATAAAGGTACCTGCAAGTGTATGGCGCCCGTAACATCAGCTGGCAGAACGGCACGTGAGACCGGATGCGACGACAAACCCTCCAGCTTGAGTGACAGTGGACCTGGGGTCGACATCGTGGAAGTAAACAAATGGAGAAGGGACTGCGTAGTGGGAAGATGGGCAAAGAAGTTAATGGTGCAAGGGGGGGAAACACCCTGATGATGCTGGCTCGCGAGGAGCCGCTACGCTTTTATGCCCACTCACAAGGCCCCTCTGGAGAGTTTGAGGAGGTCGATTCAATACCATGGTTGCCTAATCCGGGCTCGAGCTCCTCTAGTCAAATTGATAGATCGAGTGTCCCGGTCACTCTTGCGTGTGAGGCTCAGAACTCGCCGGCGCTCAAAGGTCTTGGCTCAAATCCCTTAAATTGATAGAACGAAATATGGGGTGCGGCTCAGCGTTAAACAGGGGTGCTAAAGGGTGCTGCCCACGCGCAAATCGATGATCACACCCACTACCCCACCGTATATCTGGTTACAGCCGCATCAATCTGGACCTGAGAAACACGCGCTACTTGGACCTTGTGTCAGTTGAAAAACGATCCAACAACCCCTGACGACTTACAATCGAGGCCGTACCTTGGCACTGCTATGCCCTCACAACGCCTACGGTCACCTCTACTTCGGCACACTCTCCATCCTTGCAACTACTCTTTGAAAAGGCTGTGAGCACGCGTGAACTTGCCCATTGAGTCAGTGCCAAAACATCAGTATCCGAAAGGCTTGGCCGCACGTGCGGTGAGAGTGTGACGATGAGTGCAGATGACGCCGTACGGAGACCCTGCACATACGCATGGTCACGATGATCATCGCGAGAATGGGTATGGTGAGCATGACCGTTTGAATGTTCGTGAGCGTCAACAGAATCGGCGTGTGGTACGTGAACATTCACGGATCGCGGCTGCCCAGCAGGGACAACCTGCCAAACGTGCGGTGCCGGTAAATGCACAACATGCTCATGACGCTCGATCTACCGAGTTCCACGTCAATCCGCCTGCCCAGACATCGTACACCTCACATACCTCTCTAACGACCCTCCAGAATGCTTCCATCCGCCCAGCGGGCCCGCTAATCCCTACGGGCCCCATCAACCCACCCTTGTTGAACCCAGGGGGTATCATCGGCGGCGCGGTCTGCAGCAAGACCCCGCCAAGCACAACACAAGCAGCAAACGCCACATGCGCAGTAACGATCACCTCGAGCGCAGCAAGTGCAAGATCGAAGGGTGCATAGTGTGCCCTGAAAACACGTCACGGTGTTCCAGATTTAAACAGGAGCCAGAAACAGGAGAATAAACTTTTTACTACACTTACACGTCTAGAACCATTTCGGCACCCAAAATTGCCAGACAAAATAGAATTGGTGGGAGCGCGTACGGGTTCCGAAAGATCCGTTGAATAGCTGTTCGACGCTCTGCCGGCGGAGGTGTTCGGTATCCCATAAGAGAGAGGGGTGAAGGTATATGTTTGTTGGTTACTTTAGGGGCCACGTGACTCGGGGGCGAAGTGTGACAATTGTAACTGAATACTTACTGCTCACTAGCACCTCGTGCTGACCGAAAACAGCGGACGTGCCTACTAATGAGAGTAGAACTAGACAGATGAGCAGGACAGGGAAGCGGAGACTGATGTGACGAGTTAAGTCCAAGCAGTAGAACGAGTCTCAATCATTTCACTCACCCAAGCATCTCCGGGCTTTCGTCGCCCCAATGATGGTGGTGTCCATCACCCCCGCCCCCGCCACCGTGCCCGTGCCCATGGGTATCTCCCCCGGCAGATAACAATAAATGCTCGACAGCCTCTTTCGCGACATAGATACCCGCAAACATTAAATATACACACTGGGTAAAGAGAAGTGTCGTTTCGCGGCGCGCGGGGCTAGATTCAGTATGTTCAGCCACGTCAAGACGGCAATAGTAGGCCAGACACACCCATACATCCCGTTTGTCTTCCCTGCCATCTGTTTTGCAACAATGACGGGGCCAGCAACGCCCAACGCATCAAAAACGACCCAATAACCCAATCCTGTGCAAGCGAGCGAACCAATGCTCTGGCCATGCGTCCACAAGAGCGCACCCAGAGCAAACTGAGCGACAGCGGTGACCATGGCAGCTGTTCCTGTAGATGACACGTTCATGCTCTCAAGCGGTACTGCGACGTTATTCGGTTGCTGGGCTGCTATCGAACTCGATGCAGTAGACGCAGGAGATCCGGACCGGGAACGTGTGATGAGCTCGGGCGTCGGGGCGAACTTTTCCGAATCCGAATTGGGAGCCCATGGAGAGATCGGCGTGGGTGTGGGTGCAGTTTGCAAATCCTGTTCCTTTCCTGGTATTCGCGGTGCGGATTGCTGGCCAGGTTCGAGAAACGAAAAGAAGTTGTGTGAGAGCGAATGTTTGTGATGATGTCCACGTCTTGCGGTGACTCCGGAACCTGACGTTCGTATGCTATTCGGCTCCGAGTCCGACTTCGGCAAACCGCCAAACGTGAATGCGGCGTTAAATTCTTGACCAGGTTGGGCACCAGGTTGGACGACGCTATCAGATTGAGAAGCGGGGATCAGAACAGGATCCGGAGAAGGCGGTGGAGCCTCTTCGTCCGCAGGGCGTTCATCCTCGGATATGGTGGCATGTGGCCTTGGAAAGAATATAGACAAGTTCCTGGAATGAAGGCGCGAATGTCTTCTGATATGACCAGGCAGAACGCGACCATCTGCATCGGACACATTGACCTCAGGGACACCACCTGAAGGGAAGGGATGCAATGGGACATGGGTGGGAAAAGAAGAAGCAAGCGGCGAAGACACTGGGGGGACAAATGGCCCGGAAGAGATTGACCGGGTACGAGAGTGTGTGGTAGAACGGAAGGGCGAAGTTGGAGGGGTGTGAAGACTAACGCTTGGTGGCCGACGAGCGGGTAAACCTGAGCCGAGTGGCGGAGGTACGTCGGGCTCGCTGCGTGCTGGGATGCCAGGACCCAAGGGTGGAAGGGAGTGAGGGGCCGAGTGAACGCGACTCCTCGGAGGAGAGGGAGGAATTAGTGTGAAGCTCTGAACGGACACGGAAGACCCCGCTGGGTTTAGGTCCACGACAAAATCATTGTCAAGAGATTCGTTACTCGATTTGCGCCGGTGCATTGTAGACACGCTGGCAGCCATTTAAGCCAGAACGAGATGGAACGTTATTGAATGCGAAATGGGAGGTAGAATACACGTCCGGAACGAGCGAATAGCCGTCCTGCACGCCAGAATGAGACGTTGATAAAGACTCAAGGCACCAGGGAATACTTACGCTTTCTCGTATGCAGCCTAATCACCCGTTCTGAAACCTTGGCGTTAGACCGGTCCCGACCTCAGCGTTTGACGGCTGCAATGCCATCATCAGCTTGCGTCCACTTTAATCATATACGTCGCTTACGGCGTTCTGTCGGTTCGGAGAGGGTTGGGTACTGGATGAACGTGGAGGTGATTCAACGAGTCCAAGTTGAAGTTGCGTGGAAACCGCACTTTAATTAGCACAGCCACACGACGATCTAGGCACCCAAGTCAAAAAATCATTAGTCCCTTTACTGTCTATTAACCTAGTCGGGACGTGTTGATATCTACCTCTACTTCCGTTGGAGATCACAGACTCGTATCAGATCGGTCAGGATGTCATGCAACCGTTCTAGTCCCACAGCCTCGCTTGTTCCGGTCCTTCCGAGCGTGTTTCCACAAAAAAGGAGACAATTGTGCGTGGATGCAGAAAAAGTTCAAGGTGCGGTGGTAAAAATGGACCTACGAATCGTTTGAACGGTGGTGAGCATCAATGCCTAGGGAGCGTCTTCGATACATCGATCAAGATCAGATCGAATAGCAGAAGGAAGTTGTATGCAGGAACAGGGCGCAAGCGTCCACCGCTTGGCTAGCGGCGAGCCGGGGACCATAGTCTTGTTTCACAGGTATCATAATAACTCGGAGACATACCGACACCATCGAAAACGTCATGGAATAATGGACCGTGCGGTCAGAGGTATGGAAACTACTTCCATCTAGAGTCCCCAAATGCGGTAATGAGAGCCAGCACCAAGGTTGGTCCACATCCTCTGTGAGTGTTGATGACTGCAATACATAAGTAGGTCTTTTGCATCGCTCCACCGTCTACGTGTATATCACACTTCTCCAGCGGACAGTTATAAAACACTCGTAGTTGTCACCAATCTCGTGTCGGGGCTGCCTCCATGTCCCGAGTGAGCGCCATGCAAAATGTACGGATGCTATAATGTGATAAGATCAGATGCTGAATGTTGTATTAGCCAGCCATGGCCGCCGCCATACATATGAAGCGGCTGCTTGGCTTGCTTTTTTCAGCGGTGGGGACCGGCAGTTCCCGGCACAGGCTTTCTATGAACGTCCAAACCCTTTTCATATGTGCGCTGTTTGAGCGCAGGTCCAACTATACGAGTACCAAAGAATGGCTGGTCGAACGCACAGTCGTCTTGAAGGGTCACTGGTAGCGACCACTTTTTGTCCTCGGAGTGACGTCAAACCGACATTCGGTTAACGAACGTGTTCGTTTGGATCTACCATGATACTTACGTGGTTGCCTGTGAAACAACTTTATGAATTGGCTGTGTCTACTATATCAACCTACCCGCGCCTGTCATTACCCCAAGTGTTTTCCGTTCTCACCTCACCAGGCGAACTGCGCTCTTCACCCTCAGTCTTGGAAATCCGTTGGTCGTTTGGGAACAGTACCCGACTCAGCTAGGAGGTTCCGGGAACTTCCTAACTCAACTAACTGCTCCTCTTCTACGTCCAATGTTCTGTGCGCTAGGATGATCCACCATCCCTATGGCGCATCGTCGAGTTATTTGTACTCTAGTGAGGTAGGTCGCTCTTCGAAGCTTACCCGCAGCATAGCACGATTACCGAAAACAAATAGGACGAACGGCGGGGTAGTACTAATAACTATTCCATTTACCCAAGAGAGCCTTCGCCTCAGCGCCTTCAAAGCTTCGTCCCGGTGAGCAAAGTGTCGAATCTTGAGCCAACCCGGCCCTGAGCGTCGCGCTTATCAGAGATTCTCCTTCGAGTCCGCGTCGGTGTTAAATCAGTACTCACAAAGTGGCGCAACAGAAAACACGAGCAGAATAGCGACTACAAGCAACGCGTATTCTACCAACGAGGGTTCTTACTTATCAACGAGTCTCGCTGTAAGTACCATGTCGTCAATGCAGCCCGATCCCTGCTGAAGCACGGCGAATCCTAGAGACGGTTCTGGCGGAGACTAAAAGAGCTGGGAAGAGCTGCAAAGCGTCAATTGTCGTTGATCTCCTCTCGCAACTTTACCCTCATCCGACCTTGCCACCACAACCTGGATAACGACTCAGGCGAGTGACACTTCTGTGCGTCGTACTGGCCACAAATTTACATTTCTTCAGTTTTTTTCTTGTGATTCACTAATTGTCTTTCTCAAGGGCCAATTCATTCATGCATTCAATCTTTTTGTCATATTTATTGGTTTCTCTCCAGCTGGAAGCATGCCCTCAACCGTACTGTAACCTTGCTTTCAATATCACTTATTTTTTGCACATTTAAACTGGTCCATCTCAACGAGATCTCTTGGTGAGTGTATCAAGTACGCATGCAATCGGTCCACTTGCGGTATTGTTCCTTTCAGGGGACCGCGAAGCGATGCTATCTAGCCACACCATGCGTCTCGAAGGCAAATCGCGCCTGGTACCTGGTTACCACACGGGGTCAGCCCAGATACGTCACTCGACACGCAAGCCCTTCATCTGTTTTATAGTCAGCTCCCCCTGACCCCTCCTGGTCTAACCGCTTCTCGGGTCGCCTTCTGTGTCTAACATTTTGGATATCATATACTGCCTAGCTAGCCATACCTCCAAGAATGCAATAAGGAGCATCAGCCAAGTGGGGGCAGGTGGAGGACGAGACACGTTTCAATAGGTGGGAAGTCGGCTAACTGTCCCCGTTGTGGCCGCAGCATTGTGACCACAGCCGAAACATGGTCTACGCCACACGAGATGACAGCCTCCCAGCAGATTCACCATAACAAGCTTGTGTCCGACTTGCCTGGTATAAAGGTCGTTTAGGTTGTCTCAGCCCACTTTGCAACGCGAGCACGAATGAGTGTCACGTGCGGCCGTCCATGATTCTACTTACCCAAATTTGATCGACCCTTGGGAGGTCGTAGAATGACGATGGGCCAACTACTCTGTTAAAGCGGGCAGCATTCCGAAAAGTACGTGCGTAAATTCATTTACAGTGTTACTAATATTGTTAATGACTTTGCATGCTGACTCACTTCCGTGTCCACGTCAGCCCGAGTTGAGGTTAGCGATCGTCTATTAGTCAGGTAGAGCCCCCTATATATTCACCATGTGTTCTACAGCATTTTCATCGACGACGACCGCCTTGTCTACACCATGTCAACGGGCGACGAAGCTCACGACGATGAACATGTTCCATCTGGCTCCGTTGATGCTGCGCTGCCAAGCTCGCCGGGGAATATGGAGTACCTCCATGCAATGCTTGGCTTGGCCGACCCGACCTTTTCTTCCGTGAGCCAAACGGAACAGAAAGAAGAACCCAAGCCTCAACAAAGTCAAGAACGTGCCCGACCCCGTGCGGCATCGTGCGTCTCTCACATAAGCGTGGACTATTTCGATCCGCAGGGAGTCGGCGCGTTGCGTCATACATTGAGCAGGATACCTACGACTCAAAGCCAGCGAACGCAGACCATATCGCGTCTGGAGCCTTCCATTGCCGAGGCGGGCGAGGAAGCGTTTGACTTTGAGGCGGTCTTGCGGGACATTTTCAAGAGGTGCGATTGCACGATCGAGTGATATTTCGTTTCGTACTGACGGTTCGCAGGCGTGACGAGGCTGATATCAAGTCACGCGAGCTTGGGGTGCTGTTCGATCAGCTCCGTGTAGTTGGGAAAGGCGCTTCGTCGTCTTTCCAACCCACCTTTGGTTCGGGTTTAAATCCGATCAATGCTTTACATGGGGTCCGGGACCTCCGACACCCACATCTGCGCGACATCATCAGCGGTTTTCAAGGCGTCGTTCGTCCGGGGGAGATGCTTCGTATGTCACTCTACTCTGGATAAGGTCTATAGGTTGACGGTCCGATCAGTTGTCCTCGGTCGGCCGGGATCGGGGTGTACCACGTTCCTCAAGGCATTGGCGAATCGGCGCGATGAATACCATGCCGTCGAGGGGGAGGTTTGCTACAACTCGTTTACCCCAGACGAGATCCGCCTACATCATCGCGGGGACGTCCAGTACTGCCCGGAGGACGACGTACATTTCCCAACGCTCACCGTCGAACAGACGATCGGCTTTGCCGCGAAGACGCGCGCTCCTCGGGCACGTTTCCCAGGGTGGACGCGCAGGCAGTTTTGGATGGAGATCACGGATATTGCGATGACGCTGTTTGGCCTGCGACATGTGAGGAAAACGCCAGTTGGAGATGCTGCGTTACGGGGAGTCTCTGGTGGGGAGAAGAAGAGGGTATCTATTAGCGAGATCTTGGCAACGAGGAGCCTACTAGCCTGCTGGGACAAGTACGTCCGAGTCTCTCCCGGAGTCGTGGTGCTCATCTTCTTCGTCAGCTCGACACGAGGCCTGGATGCGTCCACTGCCGTTGAATACGTGCACGCGCTGCGGATCGCGACCGACATCATCAAATTGGCCACCATCGTCTCGATTTACCAGGCGGGGCAATCGCTCTACGAGATGTTCGACAAGGTTTGCCTGATCTACGAAGGTCGAATGGTCTATTTTGGTCCAGCGAATCAGGCGAGGCAATATTTCATCGATATGGGATACGAACCGGCGAACCGACAAACAACTTCTGATTTTTTGGTCTCCGTGACGGATCCAAATGGACGTCGCGTCCGGGATGGCATGCATGGAGTCCCATCGACAGCCGAGGAGTTCGAGCGGTATTACCAGCAGTCGTCGATTTTGCAGGACAATCTAAAGGACATGGCTTCTTTCCGAGAACAGTACGTGGGGAAGAAAGAACTGATTTCTGCGTATCGTGAAAGCGCAGGGGCGGAGCATGCGAGACACATACAGAAGCGCAGCCCATACACGATATCCATTCCGATGCAAATTCGAACCGTGATAGTCAGGCGAGTTCAGATACTGGCCGGCTCTATTCCGCTCATCGTCATCAATGCTTGGTGGGCATCCCATGTGCCGCCTCGAACGTTGACTGACTAGATGCTAGCGTGTTCGTCTTGCAAGCTATTATTCTCGGGACGACGTTCCTACAACTGTCGACAAATACCACGGCGTTTTACTCTCGTGGTGGGATTCTATTCTTGTCTGTCTTCCTTCCCCTCTCCTGCGCTCGTCTGATGGTCGTCGCAGCGCCATCTTCCTACCCGCGCTATCCGCGATGGCGGAGATACCCTCTCTGTTTGCCATGCGGCCGATCGTACACCGGCACCACAAGGCAGCTATGTATCACCCCTTTGTCGAAGCAATTGCGCTCACTCTGGTCGATATGCCCATCACGTTCACTATACTTTTGTTGTACAGCATCGTGTTATACTTCCTGGTCGGGCTTCAACGAACCGCGAGCCAATTCTTGTGCGTAGACGTGTCCTTCCGTGCGCCTCTATTTATGATGGTTTCCACAGCATATTCTTCCTATTTGAATTTGTGACCGCGCTCTTAGGGAAGGCTCTGTTCCGCAGTTTAGCAGCAGCCCTCCGATCTGAGGCGCCGGCTCAGGCATTCGCTGGGATTCTCATATTGGCGGTGTCGTTGTACAGTGAGTGGTTCACTGCTGCCAGTCCGCTTTCGTCCTCATGCGTTTTAATTAGCCGGATATATCATACCACAACCTTCTATGATCGGTGCTCTGCGGTGGATTACGTGGATTAACGCAAGTGCTCTATTCTCCTCTGGCGTACATACACTGAACGGGGCCTCCAGCCGCTCAGATATTCATTTGAATCCCTCATAGTGAACGAGTTTCATACCATCAACGGGTTCTGCGGGACGCTCGTCCCAAGCGGCCCACTGTATAACTCGTTCCCCAATAGCAACAAGGCATGTACGACGGTCGGCGCTCAAACAGGCAACCCGTACGTCGACGGGAACAACTTTGTGCTTCTGTCGTATGGTTATTCGTACAGTCACCTGTGGAGGGTATGTCACGCTTCTACTTTCTCTTCCAGCTGACTTGACCCGCACTAGGACTTTGGTATCGTTATCGCTTTCGCTCTTTTCTTCTTTGCTTGCCTCCTCTACTTCACCGAGTTAAATACCAGCTTGGAAGGCGCCTCGTCTATCGTGTTGTTCAAGCAAGGTTCAGATGCGTCGACCGTTCACAGCGCGACACCTTCCAGGTCGAATTCCGACGAAGAGAAAACAAAGGTTTTAAGTTCTACACCCTCGGAAGCGGACGCACGCAAGGAAAACAAGGGAGATGTACGCGAAGCGATGGAGGATCAACCCAGGATGAAGGATACGTTCACGTGGCAACACATCAACTACGATGTTACAGGCCGACACCTACTCAACGATGTTTCTGGGTATGTTGCCCCTGGAAAGCTCACGGCGCTCATGGGGGAATCCGGCGCGGGAAAGGTATGTGCACGAATGGATATTGGGGTTGCTCGTTGGCGCTGACGTTCCTTGTTCAAGACGACCCTTTTGAATGTGTTGGCGGAGCGAACCGAAACGGGGGTTGTTTCGGGGACCCGACTCGTGAATGGTCACCCTCTGCCTTCTGATTTCCAAGCCCAAACGTGAGTCGTTCGCGCCTCCCTGGGGTATGTTCAATGGAGCGTTTGTTAGTGGTTACTGTCAGCAGACAGACACGCATCTCGCAACGATGACTGTTCGAGAGGCGTTACTGTTCTCGGCAAAGTTAAGGCAGCCTTTTAGCGTTCCAATGGCTGAGAAGGAGGCCTAGTAAGTTGATTTGTCTCGGAGCATACGGATACTAAGGCTCGCCTCGTAGTGTTGATAGGTGCCTGAAGATGTGCGGTCTGGATGGTTATAGAGATGCCATAGTCGGTTCCCTTGGTGTTGAAATGAAGAAGAGAACGACTATTGGGGTAGAACTGGCCGCCAAGGTACGTTCTGTATCTCCTTCCCGGACGATGAACTTGGCTCACGAACTCAACGTCTTTTCAGCCCAAGCTGTTGTTATTCCTGGACGAACCCACTTCTGGGTTGGATTCACAGAGCGCGTGGGCAATCGTCTCATTCCTACGGGACCTGGCGGACAGTGGCCAGGCGATTCTTTGCACGTTCGTTCATCGTCCTCGTTGCTGATTGCGATCACTGATGGCATCCCTACACAGCATACATCAGGTTGGCAACCATCTCACTAGAACATTTATTATGATGTGTGCTGATATGAGCCGGCACAGCCCTCCGCTGAGCTTTTCCAGGTCTTTGATCGACTCCTCTTGCTGCGAGCCGGTGGTGAAACTGTCTACTTTGGCGACGTCGGACCTGGTTCGTCGACGCTCATCCAGTATTTCGAGGGAAATGGATCACGCCAGTGTGGTGTCGAGGAAAACCCGTGCGTTCGCTTGTTATGATTGTCTTCGGTATGCAGGATAACACCTCGACGTGTTCAACAGGGCCGAGTTCATCCTCGACGTCATCGGCGCTGGTGCCACGGCGCACAGCAAGGTAGATTGGCACCAAGTTTGGACCAGCTCTCCCGAAGCGATACTCGCCGACAACGAAATCGATGCCATCGTCGCTGAAGGGCAACACACGCAGCCTGTGTCGGCCGCGATCCATTCCGGATTCGCGACACCTTGGATCTATCAAGTATGGACGCTGCTCGCGCGCAACTTTGCGCATTACTGGAGAAGCCCGTCCTACTTGATGGCAAAGATGATGCTGAATATCGTCGGCGGTTTGTTCATTGGATTTACCTTTTTCAAGCGCAACAACTCTCTCGAGGGTACACAGAACAAACTGTTTGTGCGTATCCACGTTGACGTTCGTTAATGTCGATGCCAAGGCTTTGTTTGATAGGCGATATTCATGGCGTTGATTTTGAGCGTTCCCCTCGCGAATCAGCTCCAGGTTATCTTTTTGAACATTCGTCAAGTGTACGAGATCCGGGAACGCTCCAGCCGAATCTATTCATGGCCGGCACTCGTCACGTCGCAGATCCTCGTGGAAATTCCGTGGAACATGCTTGGATCGACGCTCTTCTTTCTTTGCTGGTACTGGACGGTCGGTTTCCCCACAGACAGAGGCGGATATACCTTCCTCATGCTTGGGGTTCTCTTCCCCATTTACTACACCACCATTGGGCAAGCGGTTGCTGCGATGAGTCCTACGGCAGAGATTGCGGGGATCCTATTCAGTTTCCTCTTTTCGTTCGTCTTGACCTTCAACGGTGTCGTTCAGCCGTTTTCCCTTCTCGGATGGTGGCAATGGATGTATAGGGTCTCGCCCTATACCTACCTTATCGAAGGGCTGGTCACCCAGAGTATGTGATCTGCTCCGCAACATCATTGATGCTTACAAACGACCTTGCACAGTTCTCACCGGCCAATCGATCCAATGTGCTCCACAAGAGTTTGCAGTGATCCAACCACCGTCGGGCTACTCCTGCGCGTCCTACCTCGATCCGTTCGTCTCTAGCGCGGGTGGATACCTCCAAAACCCGAACGCGGGATCGGACTGCTTGTACTGCTCTGCCAGCACCGCGGACGCATGGTTGTTTACCTTGTTCAACATGCAGTATTCACATCACTGGCGAAACTTGGGCTTGTTTTGTGTGTTTATCGTGTTCAACGTGAGTGGATGCGATCCTGCTGTGGACGTCTGTTCGGGCTAACGATTCGATGCGGGTAGATCTGTGCCATGTATCTCTTCACGTATCTTTTCCGTATCCGGTCGTATGGGAGGTCCAAGGCTGCCATCAAGAACATCGCGTCGCGGGTGCAAGGTGTCTTGACGCCATCGAGACGGACTTTAAACAATGATAAAGAGGCGGGTAATGAAGTAGAAGCGTAGGTGTAGACGAGAGGGTACGTATATATTATAAGCGTGTTCGTGTTCCGTGGCGCTTTAGAAATGACTATGATACTCCCCTGTATACAGTGTAAGGATCCATAATCTAATTTGCTAATCTTGATCATACGTTTCAAAGGCGGTACGAGGCAAACAAAGTCGATACAATTATTACCAGAATTCGTGCAACAGCCTTTACCACACAATCACAAACAGAAGGTCTCTGTGAGGTGGCTCGATAGACACTTTCGGTGTTGCAGCGGCGACCCAGAATCAATCCGAGACGCCGATTCCATTCGGATCCTACGTCCAAATGGCTCCATCGCGCCGTCGTGGCACCGCACGGGGTCCAGACAATTGGATCTCCGATAAAAAAAGGTTTACGATCGGAATCCACGGCAAAACTTCGGGCCCCGTCGGCAGTGGCGTGGTGTGTTGGCGGTGTTGCGGAGGAAGTAGCACGGCCGAAATGCCGAGTTCCGCTGACCACCGTATCAGCATTGTGATTTCCGTGTGCATACGACTCGAATTCAGGTACCGTGTCCATCTCGAGATCTCACCGATTGCGCTGTACCGTACTCCGTTGAAGTTTCCCGGCTCGCACGGACATTCTATCCGTAAGCCTACGATGAGTAGAGTGAGCACGGTCGGATCATCATGTTCTCACTCTCCACCGTGCCAAGGGTAGGTGCATGGCATTCATACTGTTGGATGGATGCCCTCGAGAATAATTGAACCATATTGGCGACACGATAGTCACCTCCTTGCAGTGCCTCGCATGCCACAGGGCGATATACTGAGCGCTGAGCACATGAGGGTGGCCAGATCAATACCTTGTATGTTCAAGGGACCGAACACAGCTGTGCCATCGTGGATTATAGAGCAATATTTCCCGATGCGAGAATCGTACGCCGAATTTTACCATGACACGGTATAATAGTATGGTGCCGGATATGGAGGATGTCGGGCGGCGAGTGCGGTGGCCAGACGGATCATGCCATTTCCCATCACAGTATATTGTCCGTGGCTATCGTTTATAAATAAATTTCGCTTTGAATCTAGTATTTGTGGAGCAGGGTATACGCGTGAAGGATGGAGGGGGAAACAATAGGCAACGGAGCGCACCGCCGGTCTCGAACGAGTTCAGGGCTCGGGATGGCGGTACTGCGGTGCGCGACCGGAACACCTCCGTACTTCGAAGTTGGTGTCGGGTCATCCAAAGTCGGCGTGCCCGCGGTGACTCAGAAGTCGAATATTGCGCTCTCTCTGATGCCATCAGAGCGGTGAGAGATCGAACCCATCTCTTGCAAAGCGGTTGGTATGGAGTGGCCGCTGAGCACGGGAGCCGATCGAGCTGGACAAGGCTCTCGACACCTGTCACGACCGTAGTATCCGCACTGCCGACCTGTACGTTGCCTCCATCGCATCATCACATGAACTTGCAATATGAAATATCAGAGCCAGACATGCGGGCTAGACTGCAGGCACAAATCATTTCCAGGAAAGATTATCTTTTTGCTTAGCGATCAACCAAGGCTGGCTCAGGGAACAAGATATCTCAACCGGCCGTCGGGCATGTTGCCGGTGGAGTGGCCATGTGGCATCGGCTATCGTCTGTTGGCACCTCGGGGTAACCGAGTTGGCGCCTCACGCCGACCCACCCTCCGAGGCGAATGCTGAGTGCTCTGGCCACATTGTTTGGTTAATCCAACATGGAACACGACAAGGCTAGTATGATCCGCGCTGAGAAAAAGGATGGCTGTGAGGAGGTGAAATGGAGGGGTCATGGGATGATGAGGACCATGCGGATATGACATGCCGTCGCGATGTGGGGTTTACGTACCCGTCTGCGTGGGGATACCTTTCCACTGCGGGACATGCGACCACATTGTCAAATTAGCCCTCCAAATTTAAATCAGTCAATTCCTGCCGATCGCTTTAAAACCCTCAAGTATTCTCAGGTTCCCTCTTCTCCACCCCATCCCAGTTCGACTTTGGCGGTCTTGAAGCGCTCACAAACCTCGTCGAATATCCTTCCCGTTCTCTACAATGCCACTCGAAGGCGTCACAGACGTTGGCCACGTCGAGGCACCAGTCACTGTCAAGGCCTACCTACTCTGTGCCTTCGCCGCCTTTGGAGGTATCTTCTTGTGAGTCCTGCTCGACTTTGCTTCCTTTATCCCCTCATTCCCCGCCCAGCGGTTATGACTCTGGGTACATCAACGGCGTCACCGGCTCAAAAGTCTTCATCAACCTCATCGACCCTAACAACAACGGCGTGTTGACGAGCTCTCACAACTCGCTCATCACCTCCATTCTCTCTGCTGGAACCTTCTTTGGTGAGATTCAACCAACTTCCTTTCTTGGTACATATCACTTTGCTGACTAAACTTCCGCCAGGTGCCTTGATTGCCGGTGATGTGGCCGACTGGTATGGGCGCAGACCCACCATTATTGTGGGATGTGTTATCTACACAATTGGATGTATTCTCCAGGCTGCTTCTGCGGGTCTCGGCCTCATCGTCGCTGGCCGTCTGATCGCCGGT
>JBBPLR010000082.1:0-17407 GCA_038089915.1 Sutorius australiensis | reverse complement strand
CGGTGTCGGTTTCGTCTCCACCATCATTATCCTCTACATGTCCGAAATTTGCCCTAGGAAAGTTCGTGGTGCACTCGTCTCTGGCTACCAATTCTGTGAGCACAATCCCTTTACCAATCTTGTCCATTACTCATCTTTCGCACAGGTATCACAATCGGCATCCTTCTGGCCTCGGTTGTCACTTACGCCACCGAAAACAGGTCAGATAGCGGGTCGTACCGAATCCCGATCAGTATCCAATTTGCATGGGGTCTCATTCTCGGAACGGGTCTTTACCTCCTGCCCGAGTCCCCTCGTTACTTTGTCAAGAAAGACAAGGTCGATGCTGCTCGCCGCGTCCTTGCCCGACTTCGTGGTCAGCCCGAAGACTCTGAGTACATCACCGCCGAACTCGCCGAGATCGTCGCCAACGCCGAGTACGAAAGAAAGATGATTCCCACCACCGGATACTGGTCAAGCTGGCTCAACTGCTTCTCTGGTTCTCTCTGGGAAGGAAGCAGCAATATCCGTCGCACCATTCTCGGTACTTCTCTTCAGATGATGCAACAATGGACGGGTGTCAACTTCATCTTTTACTACTCTACGCCTTTCCTCCAGTCCACTGGCGCCATTTCCAACTCTTTCTTGATCTCCCTCATATTCACCCTCGTCAACGTCCTCTCTACCCCCATTTCCTTCTTTACCATTGAGAAGATCGGGCGTCGTCCCCTCCTTATGTAAGTCATACGACGAAGCAGACACAGCCTGGTGATTGATGATTCTTTTTTTTCCTTTTGCAGTTGGGGTGCCTTGGGTATGCTCATATGCCAGTTCTTGGTTGCCATCATTGGTGTCACTGTCGGCTTCAACAAGACCCACCTCGTCGGGAGTACTACCATCGCGAACAATATCCCCGCCGTCAATGCCCAGATCGCCTTTATCGCTATCTACATCTTCTTCTTTGCTTCCACATGGGGTCCTGGTGCCTGGGTCGTGATCGGTGAGTCCTGCTCTTCCTGTTCACATGTCTATATCCATCCCACTGCCCATTCCCCGTTCTGCCTTCCCGCGTGTTCATCGGATCCGTGGCTCATCGCTTGTTTTTACACGCAGGTGAGATCTTCCCTCTCCCTATCCGTTCCCGCGGTGTGGGTCTTTCCACGGCCTCCAACTGGTTGTGGAACACGATCATTGCTGTCATCACCCCTTACATGGTCAACCCCGGTTCGGGCAACCTCCGCTCCTCCGTCTTCTTTGTCTGGGTACGTTTTCGCGATTTCTCATTGTTCCTTGTATGGTTGGCTGACGAGCACGTATTCTTATCATACAGGGTTCCCTTTGCACATGCGCCTTTGTCTACGCCTACTTCCTCATTCCTGAGACAAAGGGTCTCACCCTCGAGCAAATCGATCGGATGCTCGAGGAGACGACGCCCCGCACATCGGCAGGCTGGATACCAAGCACGACGTACTCGGAAGAGTATGCCAAGGAGAGAGGAAATGTTGAAAAAGGGAGCGTCTGAGCGTGACGTGCCCTGCGGGGGATCAACGAACGCACCAAACCGTTCCGAGAGATATCAAATCCCAATTTTACCCTGTTTTCGTATTTTCTTTTTGGCTTACTCGCGTAATGAACGATCAATGATCTATGCGGACGACACCTATCTTCGCGGGTGCCTCGCATCATTGACGTGGCTCTTTTCTTTATCTCCCTCTTGTTTTGTTTTCGGATGATCTGGTGATTATGTCCTCCCCGCCCCCATACCTCACGAAATGGAACGGATTGTCATGTATCGAATGGCCACTGGCAATGTCACAAGGAGTGTTGTTTTTTTGGATATCTAATGTAGCCTTTCTGTGTCTTTTCACCCCAATTGACGTAATCGAAACTCTGCATACGCTGTTACGCGTGTCGGATGAACCTCTTGCGCCCGTGATGCATGCACGAACGGCGTGTTTGATTTGATACGCCCATCGCACGTTGATGCGAAGGATCATATCAGTCCACAAAGTCCGTGTTTTGGTCTCCAGCTCCACAGGTTCAGAGATGGGCAGTCAACGTCTTCGTCCGTCTAATCCCACGGCGTCGCCTAGGTGGCGTTCGAACTTGGCCACATACGTCACCCCAGATGTGTATGACACGTCAGCATACGTGTTTGTTTCGCCCGTGAGAGTGGAGTGCGTGAGGGGTGGTGTTATACGTATCTGAATATCACGCGGAGAGAGAAAGAAACAGTGTGCTTGCGTCGAGGATCCATCGTCCGTCGGTGTACGTGTGTGCCAGTTGCCAGTTGCCAGTGGGAGTGATGGACGGTGACATGGCGGACCCTAGCATTGGCATTTATCGTTGTTTATACGTACGTACGTACCACCTGTACTCGTTGATCCGTGTCGGCGTCGCCGTTCTGCGTGCGATATCGATATCTGGTCCGTGCATCGTTGGCCTTGTGAGAGTGAGCGACACAAAGGCGGCAAGGCGGTGCCATGGCCTGTGGGTACGCCTCACCAGTGGAATCGGACGCCGTGTCACGAAAGGTTTACGCTCGACCCAGGTTGTGTCCGGAGCCTGGGGGGACTAGGTGAGCAGCGTCCCTTACCTACCCAAGGGTTCCCGGTCGCCCGTCGGTCGCGCTCGCGTTGGCAGGTACGTACATCGTAAAAGTCCATGAAGGATGCGCAACGCGCGCGTCGTTTGACGTACGACACGATTAAACCTCTTCTCCGTCGAATCTCCAAGTACATGCATGATGTACACATGGAGAACGCAGAATATTGCCCATATTGACTGTAATTCAGCCGCAGTATCCGAACGTGAATCCGCGGGATTCGCTTTAGATCGCAGTAACTATATGGAAGACGAACCCCGTTCCTATGCGAGTGGGTTACTTCGTACTTGCCTTGATTCAGTTTGGGTTCGAGTTACGGCGGCGACTACCGCCTTCTCACGCTCCCACCGTAACCAAGACCGCCCTTTCACCGCATCTCCTCCACAACCAAACGACACACTCATCGAATGAAAACGCGATCACACACTGCGGATGTTATCGCAGCTCATCGATCATGATCAAGGGCATCACAACACCCGATCGTTTCTTACCAAGTATTCGTTCGTACAGTAACCCACAGCATGGCCAGTCTCCAGACCCATCTGCTCACAAAGTCCCCCGGGCGGTCGCCCGAGATCGGCTAAGATGGCGATGTAAGGAGAGCCATCGAATCCGATCTATGGCGTCCGTCCAGGACGAGAGAGGAGTCGTTGCGTGTGAACTCTTAATCTACCCTTCGTGGCTGATCGATATCTGTAGTGCCCTTTGTTTTCAAGAGTGGCGGGACGAACCGTCCACTCCCCTAGTCCGTGGGGGAAAGGATATAAACCCAGTTTGATTTGGATATGCAAGGAGAGCTCGCTCGACAGCATCATCTCCAGATCATGTTTCCAATGCAAAGTTACACAGGTATCTTGGAGACGCTGACGAACGAGGGATCCTCGAGTCTCGTCCCAGACACGCTCTCCAAACACGAATTCGAGCCGGCCGACAAGAGGAATCATCTGGCAATCACTGCGAGCATGATTTGATTTTTCCTGTTCATCCAGCACGAGCCGAATTTTCTGGAAACACGGAGGCGCTGGCCACAACAAACTTCATTAATCATTCAGTACGAAGCAGACAGCGTTGGCGGGCCGATATTTCCGATCACCATATTCCTGTACTTTGTCGATTCTCTGGGCTTTATCGATGGCCATTACCAGCGAGCGAGTAGCTGACATCACGTCACAACGTTTGATGTCTTTCCTGCCATTATCTGCGGTGAACATTGAAAACTGTTCCACGAGCGTCAGAAAGTGCACGGTAAAGAAAGCATAGCGGTCAGTCAAGGTGTTGGCCGAAAAGGTCGACAGCTACAGAAGGACTTTCTGGTCTTCAAAGGTAACCCACAAAGCCGACCAACACAACATCGCCGTGTGTACACCACAAAATCTAAAAAGCAAAGTCGCCTTATGATATTTTTTGATCTTTGCAACAAAAATACCGGTATGTATAAACATCCCACCTTACCACCATCATCCTCATGCAAACGACGCCGTCCCCTCCTGCCGACCAAACGCATCCTTTTCATCCTTGACGAACGCGCGCGTGCATTGCGCCATCGTAACAGACCTAGATAGAGACAACGTATCAACATCAACATCCACACTCGTCCGTGCCACGTTCGAGAGCGAGACACGCACGCGCGAGAAATGGGGTCCGTTTGGTAAAAGTTGGCAATAGGCTTCTTGAATGCCTTGCCCGACACCTTGGCACCCGCCGTCGTGGCCGCAAGTGTCTTTAGCCCAGCCAGCGCCACGTCGACCGACGTCCGCTCCGTAGTGTCGTACCGTACTAGCGTGGGTGATATCTCCCACAGGCGATCCCTCAGACTCAACACGTCGTCGTAGGGCAGTGGCATGCCAACGACCTCCGAGAGGGCCCTAGGCAGAGTGGAGTGGTTAGCAGCGCACGCAGGGCCAGCCGAAAATACACACCGGATGATCTTCCAGTCTTCGCGCGACGCGCCAGGAGGAGGCACAGCAGCACGCCCAAGTTGCGACCGTCCTTCCGTGTTAACCCACGTCACGGACTTCTCCGTATACGCGGCCGCGGGCAAGCACACGTCCGCAAGCGACGCACCCAAGTCACCGTGGTGACCCTGGTACACCACGAACGCATCCCGTGGGATCGATGCAGGGTCGACTTCGTCCGCATTGAGCAAGTAAATAAACTTGGGTTTCGTCGTCGTGGCCTTCTTCGATGGGACAAAGCCTATGTCGTATGCGGCAGGTCTGGACGCGACCTAGGTCAAAACACTCAGCTTTGATGAAGCGTCCATTGTACCCCATGGAACTCACCCGGTGAAGAACCGAGAAACCGTTCCATTCGGGGGTGACAAGCGTGTTCTTGTTCTTCTCGACGAACTTGGCTAGCGCATTGTACACAGCAGCGCCATCGGGGTGCTCCGAGAGTCCACTGCCGACGATGATCAACGGTCTCTTGGCAGCCTTGAACTTGTCAGCAAATGCACCCTTGCCGGCGAGGAAGCCACCGAGTGCCTTGGCGTCTGCACCGAGGTAGTCGTAACCGTACGCCGTATCTGCAGGGTCGCCAACGAGACCGACCTCGAGACCTGTATGTAGCCAGCTCTTTCTGATGCGCGAGTTTAGGACGGCAGCTTCATGACGAGGGTTGGTGCCAATGAGGAGGATGGCATCGGCACTTTCTATACCAGGAATAGTAGTGTTGAAGAGGTAATTTGACCGGACGTCGACTCCGTGCGGAGGTGGTGCATTGCCATTGACTTGGTCGAGCGTGAGATTGTCCGAGCCCAGTCGGTTGACAAAGTCTTTGAGGGCAACAAGAGACTCTGTATCTGCCAAGTGGCCTGCCACGGCCTGGATTTCGTCGTCCTTGGCACCCGAAGCAGCCAGACCGTCTGCAATCCTCTGTAGCGCTTCTTCCCAGGTCGCTGGAACGAACCGATCGCCTTCCTTGACCAAAGGTGCCGTCAAACGTTGGAATTTGAGGCCATCGTATGCATAACGTGTCTTATCGCTGATCCATTCTTCGTTTACGTCGTCGTTGGTACGCGGTTGTATCCGCATAACTTGCACCCCCCGAGAATCAACACGAACATTCGAGCCAACCGCATCTAAGACGTCTATAGATTCCGTGCTTTTGAGTTCCCATGGTCGAGCATGGAAAGCGTATGGTTTGCTCGTCAATGCACCAACAGGGCAGAGGTCGACAATGTTGCCAGAGAGCTCCGAGTCCATCGTTTTCTCGACGTACGTACCGATCTGCATGTCGTTCCCGCGACCGGTCGTCCCCAACTCCTCGACACCTGCCACCTCGTTCGCGAAACGGACGCAACGCGTACATTGAATACAGCGGTTCATGGACGTCTTTACGAGGGGTCCGAGATCCTTGTTCTCTACGGCACGCTTTCCGGTGATTTCGTGGAAACGCGTACGGTCGGCACCATAACGCATCGACTGGTCCTGAAGGTCACATTCACCACCTTGATCGCAGATGGGGCAGTCTAGTGGGTGGTTGGCCAACAGGAACTCCATGACACCCTCACTGTCGGAATATTAGAAAAATAAGAGTTGTTTCTTGCACACTCACCGAGCTTCGTGGACAAGAGGTGTGTTGGTGAAAACCTTGGAACCAGGCATCGCCGGCATAGCGCTACAACGGGTCAAAACCAAAGTCAGGAGAGAGGGTGATGTGCTTACCATGATGCGATGGGTTTTGGAGACCGCTCAACCTCCACCAAGCACATACTACATCCATCAATACCAATTGGAATGCTCGCTCCTCAGCAATTTAGACCTACCGACAGTTACCAGCAATAGCCAGCCTAACGTGATACGTCAGCTCAAGAGGCAATCCAACAGAAGTGATAAACTGACCGATCATGGTAGCAAAATCTTGCATGAGATTAGACGTGAAGGTCTCCACATACAGTCGAAAAGCTCACCGGGGAATAACAGAACCGGCTGCTTCACACGCCTGAATCAAAGCAGAGCCTGTTCACCTCTCAACCCAAGCTCTAACAAGATGTTTGTTCGCAAACCGACCTTGTGGGACAGTGACTTCCTTGCCATCTACTGTGAGCGTTATATCCTGCCAGCGCGCGGAGGTCGATGCTATTGACCTGCAACCTATTTTCGCGCCGTTCTTGAGCAACTACGATACCAAGCACGGGGGTACGATACCTTTCGGTGATGAACCGTAGCAAGCAACCTTTCCGAGTCGTCCCGTAGAAGTCGGCCGGGAGACGAGCCTGAGCATGCTAATAGAAAGCTCCAGTTATTTAACAAAAAGGAGAAAAAGCCAACCGAGCGCGTCGAAGCGTTGGCTTTTTCGTCGGTTGTGAAATATTCGGTGTTCGTCGTATTCCACCGCAACCAACGAAATTACCTGACCCGCCCAAGATTTAAAGCGGAGATTCGTTTCAACGGCAGTTGCCATGATGGCCGACTTTGATGCCGTACTCGATGTAGCTGGTCTACGTCTACCCATTCTACCAATAACACAGCTTCAAAGTTTCTAGAGCCATCCTGCTATGAGCTGCTCTCTCGGAAACGTACCTCGATGAACCGTATTGCGAGCGGTCCGCAGATGTTTCAATACCAGACCTCATCAAGAAATGGGCTAGGCTCTCGGTCTTTGGCGTCTCAAAACATAAACACAAGCGTGCCTTTACTTCACGTCGCTGGGAATGTCGTACTTGGTAGCGATGACAGGGCTGGCCAAGCGGACCTGTACTAATACGGAGGGCATTCTGACGGAACTGTTGGGTCAACGTTGTCAACGGCGGCGAAAGGGTCAAACTATCTGTGACTGGCATCTGCAGTACCACTCAAATGCTAGAGCGAAGACAGAAGTAGGGGTTAAGATGCGATGGGACGAATTTTTATACCATCCAGGGTTAATCTAGAACATCTAGAAGCTCGTGCGGTAGGTTGTCATGACAGAATCTAGAAAACTATCATGGAATGCAGGGATCGGGGTACTGGATCTTAGCTGATCATGGGTAAAACCCTGTTGCCCACATTTGAGCCAAGTCTTTTAGGACCGATGCTCGCCCGCGGCCTTTATATGAATACATTAGGCCTGGAGCCCGGTTCGATTATCACAACATACCTGGACTGCATGGCTACGGTCGCATACGCGCGTGGCTATTGTGGTCAACAATCAGGTGCGTCTGTTTCAGCTGAACATCGGATGTACGACGTTGGCATGGTGAGACAGTGTTCGTACGACGGTGTAGATTGACCCTGCGTCCGCCCGGCCACGGGGGGCGTCTGGCAAACTCTAATTTGCAACGAGTTGGCATTAGCGGTGGATACGCACTCAGAAACATTACTCGACCATGGCAAGTGACGAGGCAGGCTGAATCCAAGTGTAGATTCTTCCAGGTGGCCAGGGACTTACCCCGTTGATCAGATATGTACGATGAAACAGCTGGCAAATAACATCGTGTCCTGATGATTGTCGACTTCTGCAGTGCCAATTTTTCTCTCGCCGAAAAGCTTCTCTCAGAGCTTATAAAGCAATTACCTTCATGATCGGCGCACGGCAGCCCATTTTTATGTTGACGCATGCCGCCCCATGTAGAGTGGTGGTAATCGTCAGAGTTACCGCGTTGAATGTGATGCCACAAAGTGAGACTTTGTGCCATGAGATGTCTGTAACCAAGGGATGTAGAAGCAGAGAGAGAAAAAGCACAATCTATTCAGCGTAACGTCCATGATTTAAATCATATGGCTTACCGATGGTGCTGGCATAAGGACTCACAGACGTACCCACATTGACGGCCTGAATGATGATTGTAGGTATATATGCCAAGAGGAGGATGACAAGGATCAGTCTTGATTGACCCCACATTGCATAAACACGTAAAAGCATCACAACTGTGATTGACCTCATGCATGGAGGATGATGGGTGGGAGAACATGGCAACTTACGATCCGAAGCAGCAAAGAAGACCAAGAAAGCAGAGGTACATAGAAGAAACGGAATGGTGCCTTGAGGGTATGCACTTCTCATTTGATGGCCGTAAAAGGTTGTAGACATGTATGCTTACACCTATAGAACCGTTATCAGTGGTCGAATCATAGAAGAATCTAAACGAGTACATATCAAAATGAAGGATCATTGTGAGTAACTCATTGGACTGTACACGGGAGAAAAGCGAACCATGGTAGTATCACGAGTAAAGCTACCGATAATTTTCGATGCTTGTTAGCACAATCAACATACAGTTCCCCAATTTGCATTCTCCAGCATACCGAGTGAACCAGAGCTTCCCCATTAAATCAGTGTAACCATGATACGCGATGATGGGTGATGATAAACATACAAAGCAGCGAAAACTCCAACATAATGAACCTGGAGAACATCAGTTTGGAAAAGGTTAAATGCTGCGAGGCTTTCTGCATACAAGAAAGAAAAGCGTCGAGATCCGAGTCCAGGGCCCATGCTGTGATAGCATGATCAGATCCTATATGATACTAGATGCCCAATGACTGACCCAACATACTCTATCTTTGCGGATTGTTAGTTACAAGGCAGAGGTGAGGAGTGGTGCGAGTACCTCCGATTTGTCGAGGGTGGGTACTGATTGCATGCGAGGAGTGCATCAACGTGGTCAATGTCCCTGCCATTTGAAGCAAGTAATGCTCACCCTGACCATTCTCAACTAGCGAGAACATGTGAGCAGGGGCCCATCATGTCGAGTCATGGACGTTGCACCACACGTAAGCTATGGAGAGTTGCAAAGTACATTATTCCCTCCTTGCACTCGTTACGGTTTCCCCGTTTGTCACATACGAGTCACTGCGAGACACCTGATACTATGATGGCATTGATGGGTACGGACTGGAATATTGCGATGCTGGCTCGTTCTCGCGGGATCATCAGACTCGGACGAATGCGGGATTAGCGGAGTGTTCATAATGGTTTATGCATACAACGCCATTGACGGCGTCCAGACCAAGGCCACAAGCTTTCTCCCAGTGATGTCAGACTTTCAAACTGGATAGTAGACACGTATGTACCTCGATGAACGAACCAACGGTATGTAAGTTTGAAAGCCAGGGAACCCGATCGTGCTGACCACCAGGATAAAACTTTGGCCTCATCCTGAAACACCCCTGGCACAGCATGGGCGCGACAAAACGGGCGGGTGTTTTTCAAACACTGCTGTTCCCTGCTATGAAATTGGCTAGCTTGCAACAAACGACAGGTTACATAACTAGCAACGATCCCGATTTTGACGGGGCAAGTACATCCATTCATCCTGCTGTCAGCAGGCGGAAGTTCGCGGAACACTAATCGGCACTTGGTGTTTTCATTACTCATGGCGTTCCATCACGCTTGGAGAGAGTAGGCCGCGGTGTACCCATCCTGAAACGCCAGGCTGATAGTAATTTCATATGCCCTTTCTGTGCTGGCTGTTCCTAGCACATAAGCACTCTAACATGCATATATATAGCCGGGCAGCTACGGTTGCAGCTTCTCTTGCTTCCGAAGATTCACTCACATTATCGACCGTCTCCCAAAACCTACGTCGAGACCATGTCCTCCGATTTACAGTCTGCCGTGGAATCTTTGTTCGTCAATAATTACGCTTCACGTAAGGACGTTCACCTCTAGGGTGATCTAGTCTCATCGATATTGCAGTTGTGATCGCCACAGCTGTTATATATGATTACAGTAAGTAGTGCACGCTGATACTACCCTAAACTTAGACCGAGCTGCCTATCCAATTCAGTTATCACCTTCCCGAAAGAGGTATTTCTCTATCCACCACTCCTAAGCACCATCCCTCTAAAATAACCTTTTCAGATTAAATATGTTTGGGTCAGCGGCTTCGATGTGTGCACACCATATCTAACTAACCATTTACAGAATAGATCCTGGACTTTTGTGTCTGCGATGTTCGTTTGCGTGAGTATCTAGTTTTCAATATGCAAATCGACCATCTAACCCATTTCGAAGGTTCGTTACGCAGGGCTTACAAACGTTTTGTGAGTTGTCCGGAGTGATTTCCGGATTACTGCAGCTGACTTGGACACTTCACGCAGGGTCGAGGGATTCTGTATGTACCAAGGAGCAGGAGGTTATGGTGGGGACTTACTTACAGCGTTTTGACAGACGGGAGTACTTTCATTCCTGGTCCTACTCTAGTAAGTTTTCCCTCGAATCTAAATACAATCCCTCATAGGACCACAACACTCAATCATTAGACGTGCGTTTTTTGTGCCTCTTACAATTGCCCTTGTTGACAACAACCATACAGATGTAAGCAACCATCCAACATATATACAGTCCACTCATGAATTGACAGGCACCGTGCTCATCATCGTATACACCTGGGCATTCGTGATATTCCTTTCCGCCGCTGATCGTGAGTTAACCTGCGCACTGCATACAAGCTAAATGACAAACTGGGTTGGTTGCAATTAGTGGTGATGATCTTGCGTCTATATGCAATGTACAATAAATCCAGGATCGTGTTGGGTGTACTCATTCTGTTGTATGCCGTTACCATTACCCTTTATATTGTCTCTGCGGCATATTATAACAACCCCCACACCTTGATAAGTACGTCCCGACGCTCTCTTTTTGAAGGGGTGGCCCTCATCTCTCACTCCTCGTAGTGACTAATCCGCAAGTGCTCAATATGTCGTTTTGCATGCCGACGTACACCACGACATCCAAGCTCGGTGTATATAAGCTTATTCCTCGGCTTGCGCTCGCTGTCCTTATGGTCGCCCTTGTCGCTGCCCGGTTTTTTGTAGAGCTATTTCAAACTTACAAGGCGACCAAGCAATGGGAGGTCAATCGATATCTCAACCTTCTCGTCAAGGAAGGCCTGCTTTACTTCGTCACGTACGTTCCCTCCGAGTTGCCCTTGTTCCTTTTTTTTGTTAACGCTGTCACCTCACATGAATACAAACTATGATCCGATCTCAACCGCCTCATGATAGCCATATGCTATACAGCGTCGACTTCGGGCCGACCACACCCGGATTCGTGATGGAGATGCTCACTCTGATCTTGATATTTATCCTCGCTCCTCGATTCATAATAAACGTGCGAGAACTGCACTTCCGTAACGTCGTTTTGGAGCAGGACATGGGGATCGACACAGGATTCGGTTTGCCTTCCCAGGTCCTCGGTGTTGTTTCGATCAGGTCTGCAGGGCCCAACTTGAGCAATGCAGGAGAAGACATAGAGATGACGACAAGAAGTGATGCCAACTCGAAGCGCTAGGAACAATCCACGAGATGTATACAGACTTGCAAAAGCATTATGTCACGGTTTCCGTGATGGCCATATCTAGCATGTGTCACCTTGTCATCTTATGATGAGCCTGCGTGGATACTCCTAGGTGGAGGGTGGTTTGGATCAACGGCGACACGGATATTGTACCTTGGCAATGCCCCAGTTGCTGTCGATAACGGTTGAGTGACCTCAAACATGGAGCCGGCCCCGGGGGGGAAATGCCTCCGGATGCGAGGGATAACACTGACCCTGTGGCCGCGCTAGCGCTGTTGGACGAACTCGGCCTGAGGGGATACCCGAATCCTCGACTTGCGTAGCGACACATCTCCGCGTCAAAGACCGAGTAGACCCGAACACAATACTTACTATGCGGTCATTGAGTGTATCATAATATTTCGCTCTTCGATCTTCTCAACTGACATCACATCAGTCTTGAAAAAGGATGTGCCCGCTCTGTGATAGACATATTGCACACCGTGCCGAATCCCCTCGTTTCATTATGAACGTGCGGAGCCTGCAGTTAGGCAATGTCCTTCGCGGGAGAGGTATCGGAATCAACGGTGCACTATGTTGTCTTCATGAGCACGTCTTCGATTAGTCTTCCAGGCACGAGTGGGACGTCGAGGAAAGAGATGCGAGATCCAAGAGTAGGCGAAGAGATGCACTTGAACAAGGACTCCATCGATCGATATTTGCGAGGTACGTATAGGCAAAACGACAACGATGCATCATCAGAGCCACCGTGCAAGATGGGAACAGAGAATCAGCCCGCAGACTTGGTGCGCATTCCTCCACTCGGTCGGTAGGCCATGGATCCCGGTCCGAGTGAACCAAGCAGTTTTTCTGCCGGTGGCGTTGGCATGTGCTCGGAGATGGACGGGTAGGTAAGTCGTTATCGGCGCTGATGCGGGAAACCTTGTTTTGGACCCGATTCAAATATCTCATTCCTTGTCTTCAACACGGTTTGAGTGGCATCCTAAGCTGCGTAATGACTCTGCTTCGAGGTATCCGAATTGAACTTTGCTGATGCCTTTTGCTGGAACTTATAGCTAGCGGCAAGCTACTTGGACCATCGCTGGCCAAGCAAATAGTTACATACATACATCAAACCGGCCACTAGTCTGATCTCAACTTCTTGCCAAGGCTCGGAGTGACGTTATGGCTCGATAAGCAATATGATTATATCTCAAGGGAACACTGCGAACATGTCACGCTGCAACAGTTTCAAGAGGGTGTTTGGTCGTAAAAGCGTGATGACCCTGTTCTGCACATGGTAGCCAAGGCGCGCTGCACTGTTTTTTTACTGGCACCCTTCCATCGCTTATCGCACCGTTGTGTAACCTTGGAGCATCAGAATAACCGTACGTTATTTGTTTGTTCCGAATGAGGCACGGAGCAATGCCTCACACAACGGGTCGAGGATATAATCCCAGTACCTTGCAAATGAAGGAAGGAATCGCTGGAAATCCCCTCTCCCGGAAACTCAAAACTTTTTCTGCTATTGGACTTCCACATATTGTTCTTTCTTTCAAGTTTCTCGTGTGCCCGGCATGTCTTCCGATTCACAAATCGTGGAATCGTTGCAATTGAACAACTACACATCCCGTGAGACACTGATCCGAGTCATTCAAATGATCCAATCTCATCGGCACCGTAGTCGTGATTGTCACTGCGGTCGCATACGATTACAGTGAGTGCTAAATATTAATCAGTGCTAAATCTCCCGGCATTCAATTTCAAGTCTGCTTTCGATACCAGTCATCACCTTTCCAAGAGAGGTTTGTGTTCTGCACTCTCCTGAACGGATTTCGTGTCTGATGGTCTTCACAGCTAAAATATATTTGGGTTGGCGAGACTTTGCGAATGTACACGGCAACTCTAACTGGATTTTTACAGAACAGGCCATGGTCTCTTGTAACTCCAATGTTCATCATTGTACGTGTTCGGTATCGTAATCGCGGACCGACTCTGACCATTCGGAAGGTCCGCTATTTGGGTATTCTCATCGTCATGTAAGTCACACAGGACGACGGGTGTAACTGGACTGAATTTTAGTGCTTGACACAGGTTTTTTGCACTCAGTACGTACTGCCCGGAGACACCGAGGAAAACTTATTTATAGTCCTTTGGAAGACGGAACTACTTTTGTTCCGGGCCCTGCTTTGGTAGGTTTTCCTTTGAACTGCAGTAAACTTCTTTCTCGACCTAAATACGCAATCAAACAGATGCAAGTAGTTTTGTTTACTCCTTTACTTCTAAGTATTGACGACGATTGCATAGGTGTAAGCGTTGTCCCCAGCTATACTATCTCATAGAATCGACTCATCAAATACTTAAAGGTACCACGCTCCTTCTCATTTCCGTCTGGGGATTTGTCGTATTCCTTGCTGCTGCCGATAGTAAGTAACCTTATGCCCTACGTATCATCAGATGCCTAACCATGGTTGTATCAATCAGTCATAATGATCCTACGTGTATATGCAATGTACAGACGATCTAGGATTGTCCTGGGTGTACTCCTCGTACTTTATGCATTTACCATTGTTCTTCAGGCTGTAGTTGCGGGGTACTATTATGATCCTCGCACCCACATGACAAGTATGTATCAACAACCTGTAATGAAGCGACCATCCTCACCTCCCTTTCATAGTGACTGGTTCGCACCTGTTCAACATGTCATTTTGCAGTGTGACATTCAACACGACATCCGACCTTGACCGATATCAACTTATCCCCCGGATTTCCCTCGCTGCCCTCATGTTTGTTCTTGTCGTTGCCCGGTTTTGTGAGGAATCATATCGAACATACAAGGCGACCAAGCAATGGCAAGCGAACCGATACTTTGAGCTTCTCTTCAGAGAGGGTATACTCTATTTCCTTGCGTGCGTTTCCTCTATTCTCGTTCACGCCGGCCTTTCGTGCAACCTCAAACGAATTGATTTCATCAACTCACTGTCTTGCAGTCATTTGTTCTACAGTATCAATCTTGGCCAGACCTTGGCAGGATTTGTGATGAGCACGTTTACATTCATCTTGGTGTACACGCTCTCCCCCCGGTTCATCATGAACGTGCGAGAGTTGGTCGAACGTAATGTCATCATTGGACAGGGGATAGACACAGGGTTTGGTTTTACTTCCCGGGCCCCGGAGGTGTCCGCGATTGGTTTCGCAGACCCTGGAACGACCCTTGTCACACAGGGCGATATAGAGCTTCGGCGTGTATAGGGCTTGTTACGGAGGCAGTGGTATTTTGGGACGAGTTGCGAGACTAGGAATGACAGGTCGGAGTAGAGGTTGCACAAAGCAGCCTGAGGGCGTGTAGATCCAAATGTGCTGGAAGACGGGAGCTGTGTCATGCTCATGTTACCATTCCCCATGTAATGTAACGGCCATTCACGAAGACCATAACATGCCCGCATGACACAGACTAAGATACGGTCGTATCGTGTGTCCTAGCAGGAACCAGACAGGATATCTGATCAATGATGCTATGAGGCTCGTTCTAGGTGAACAAGGTTGACGCTGATTGGGCAAGCAAGTCGAGGTCCTTAGTCAAGTGCCACTGACTGTCGTCAGCGAACTCGCTCAAAAGAGCGACAGGGGAGAATTGGACGTACACTCGAATGACCAATCTCCGGAAATGCGGGACTTCTTGATCCTGTCGAGTACGTGCAACACGTATCACGGCCTACAATGAATGATTCACCCTGTCCCGTCCGAACCCGACAACTTGTTATCTATAATCTAGAACAATAGCAAGAAACGAACGGAACCTGATAATGGCGATCTCAAGCTTCAGAGTTGTTGGCGAAATAGTCCAAGTGACAGATCTGATGAGAAGTAAGGCCCAAGGAACGGAACCTAACCATGGCGGGTGGGGTACCACACGTGCGTGCACGGTCCCGTTGGAAACCGAACCCAGAATAGTGGAAACTTAACTGCTGCCACCAGGCAGAACATTCTCCTTGGTACAGCACCATGGGGATTCGAAGATGGATGTCATGCATACAGCGGGGCCGCGTCGTTGACATCCGTCACGGACCTGGACCGCTTTCAAGTTATGACTCGCAGTTTCGAGCAAATGCCATGCGGAAAAGAGGGACGCAATAGTGTTCGTACTCAATTTCCGGATCTGAGATCAAAATCAGGACAGGTTGTACCTGTGAGGGAATTGAAGTAAAAAGAAAGAAGGTAAACCCTGAAAAGCGACAATACAACGTGTTGAGGCTGGCGCTGCTGTGAACCAGCTACTTACACGTGTGAACACCCATAGGGGAAAACGGCTCTTGTCCGGCTGGTGCCAGCCAACCTCGGAGATGGTGACACTGGTGACCCAGTCCATGGATCACAGGGTTCCTCGGCTGAGCAACTACCAGCGGGGCTATGTGCATGCGCCATATTGTCCCAACCAACACGTGTTGCCAGTGGAATGATGTGAATTAGATATAGTCATAGACAATCGGAAAGAAAACCGTGGGGCACAGCCCACTATCTGTACATGTTGTCATTCAGGCGCTTGCATTACTCGGCGTCAATGCGGCAAGGATGGAAACCGGATGGAACAAAAGTAAACCTAGCTAAACGCGCGATGCTGTACTGTACATAAAGCGCCATCTTGTCCAGTTGTCTTGCGACCGTTTCTCGCGTGGAAATGGATATAAGCGTCGTTTCGCTTCCACATTCCTATCCCCTTTCGTGTTATTCTTTGAAAGCAAGTGAACAAAAGAAAACATACTTGTGATGTTTGTATATGTGATCTGGGGTAAATGACACACAGCATATGCGTGCATTGCCAGGTAGTTAAATTACTCTTGTGATGCTTCGATGCGACCCGACACACCTTCGCTGAGTTACTCCTGACGTCCAAAACATCGATTTGCGTTCCATCCGGCCGCACGACCCGCTATCTCCCCAGGATGTTCAAAGTCGTCGGCGAGCGATGGTCTAGCTCTGAATGGTAAACATGCAGGCTACGGCAAGACAGTGTTAGTAGTACCCTGCGAGTCAAGACCATCATAGCCTCGTGGAAAGTGGTTTGATGAGCAAACATCGCCCGATCAGGGAAATATTGGGTGACGCGTTCGGCGACATCACCGATGCCCTCGGGTTTGGTGCAGGGCGTGTTCAAGCACCAGCGAGCTGCACGCCTGAATGAAACGGAAATGAACATATACCACAACCTAAAACCTACCACAGGAAGGCAACCGCAATACCAGTGGATAGTACTCGGGGCGTTGCAGCACCCCAAACACCACACCTGAACAGCACTCCAACGATTTCAATCGGAGATTGAATACCGATATGGGACGAGGTTTGTCTTCCCGACGGCCTTCCGCTCCTCCCTGCTTCACTTTTTGCACAAATTTCTATATTCTTGTTTTTGGGTTTCCGTACAAATGCGATGGTATCACAGATGGTATCGTATCACTAATAGTTATAGATGAAGCGACAGTTGGAGAAAAAAAAATGAAGAAGCAGACAAGTCTACCCAGCGTCAACACCGAGGGGACGGAGACCGCGCTCATGGAACAAACGTGACCATCAATACATTTACGATCAGCTTTTCCAGCTCCCCGCCTGACGCAAAATACACCC
>JBBPLR010000081.1:0-59924 GCA_038089915.1 Sutorius australiensis | reverse complement strand
GGCCGTGTCATCACCGTCGTTGGATACGCCTAGCATTATTCCAAACCGGACCAGCGCCCACCAAGACAACGGATCCTACCTCTAGTTGGTTATACTGCTAATGCGACATCAGGAGGATTGGAAGCATGCGGTGTATACGTGCCTTCTTGCAATTTCAGCGTAGACCTTGTTTCCTTTTCGGAAAGTAACTTAGGGCGCGGTTGCGTACGTCCACGCGAGGACTCGCAGAAAAGGATGATCGTCTATCCTGTAACCCTTTGGAGAGCCGTGCCTCGTTTGGGCAGATGGTTTCCGAGAGTGTTGGGTTCGCTAGGGGTGGATTGTTTTCAGTAGCGACCCGTTGAGGTAATGGCCATATATACCTCGCTGTCGCAATCAAAAACTAATGGATGGATGGTGCTATTGGGACCGGCCGTGTTGGAAGTACACTGCGGTAACGTAGGGCGACCTCTGGCATGAGATGCGATAGACTTAGGTGTATACGACAACGACGACCTTTTGAGTAAACAGACAGCTGGAGGTTGGCAGAGGTACTGCAACAATGGAAGCAATGAGAAAGGCTTCGCAAACAACACTGCCACAATCTCAATAGTCAAGCAGCTTGTAAGCGATTTACAGACAGAGACAGGTTCAGTGCTTTCTTCGGATATCTATGTCCTCCCCTCAGCTGTCCAAAACAAACTCTCTGACTATCGTGTTCGCGTTGCACTAGGGTATCTCGGATAGGGCTGTGTTCAAAATTTTCGCCCTTGGCTGCTTATTGGCACCCCATAGGAATTGTCGTTCTGCACGCATCTCCCAATCGATGGTCTCGCATCCCAGGAGCAAGACCTAGCGGTTCCTTGAGGCTCTTTTCGGGCAAGTGTCACCCCAACAGTGCAAGGCCTCCATTGAAGTTGAACGTGCACTATTTACTCGTCGGTCAGTGTCAGCATTCACACGGATCACATCACCCCTGGAGGCGGTTGGGTAGTGGGTCGGATACATCTTTTTAGTTCAACAGTGGCCCTCTCTGGCCGGTCCATTTTGGTGTCCGTCCCCGTTCGCCCCCTCTCAGGGACGGTGGCGCTGTGCATCAAAAGTAGGTTACAAACGAGGTGGTAAACGGCGGCGGAACCAGGTATCACGTTTGTTTTACGACGGTAATCGTGTGTCTCGCTTATCGCTCACGAACCGTCTGGAAGTAATGCTAACGACGTTCGATCTCTTGACTCTTGTCGTGAAACCTAGGGATGGCGTTTGGCGGATTGCGTTCGGTGGCGCCAAGTACGTTCGCGGATTGTGATCGCCGATCAAAGGATCAATTCAAATGTTCAGATGACACGCGAGTCCAGAATTTAGATCTTTCATTTGTCCGCGGTTATGCTCTGGTCAAATTCCAACGACGCACCCATAAGGTAATGAACCGGGGGTCACGAGGCGCAATGACACGTTCATGTGTATGTGACGTTCGTTTCTGTTCATCCCTGTACACGTGCAGGAGGGCAATGAATCCGCGTACAAATTGAAGTTAACTGGTACGTGGCTTGACACGATTTGGGCCTCCTGAGTGGCAGAATCCATTTGTGATACTATGCCACCATCGCATGTAAGGGTTGCGCCGGCGCTTGAGCACTGCGGGCCGGTTCGGATTGTCTCGCTATAAGGGGAAACATTTGGGCAGCCAGGGAATCTAACTCGAGGAATCGGCGTATATACGTAAACCAATAGGAAGCTGCAGCCTGCAGATCTGTACTCTTATACACCTCACCTCGCGACAGGCACTGCTGTACATTATATTACAGGTCAGTTTCGCATGTGCAGGAGAGAGACTTGCAAATTCTGAGCAGGGCGATCTGTGTGGCAGTAGTTATCAGTGGCGGGGATTCGGAAGATGTTCATGAATTCTTTCTTACTCAAGCGATGGAAATTCTCATCTAACTGACAAATCTATTGTTACTCATGCAAGCGCACGATTGTATGTGATGAACCGACTTATTTGCTCCGGCGGAACAAGGGGATGACCGTATTATGAATGGCAAAATCTACCAAGCCAAGGTGCTCATCAAGCAAGTCGGATCTTTGTACCCCTTGAGCAGCTTCCACCGAAGGAGACGTACTGCTCCACTCGTTGTTCTCCCCCCAGAGCGCCTTAAATTTCTTGATCTTTTCGACCTGCCCTGTAACTTTCAAATATTCGTAGACAGCCCTCCAGGAGCCGTCCAGTGCACCAACAACCCAGCTAAATGCGTGGGGTCAGTACAACTGCTCGCGGCGCGCCATCGATGCCACTTACCCATGACGTGTGCTAACTGCTTCACCTGCAAAGTGGAGGCGCTTTCCAGCCGCGGGGTAAGTGAGCGACGTATACAAATCTTGGAACTCGCCAGGTCCAAAGAAGGCATATGACCCTAAGCGAATCAACTGGTTGTTCGTGACTCATGAGCGGTAAAGTTTCAACTTACCCATAGCATATTCGTCGCGACCCCAATCCTTTACGTGCATGTCGACGAATTCTCCCCGCAGGAATTCGTATGTCACGTCGGGATGTAGACCATTGTGTGCCTCTGCAAGATTGCGCAGCACGAGCTCCTTCAGTACCTCTTGGTTTTGGGCTGTCGCAAGAGATCCGAGGCGATCCGCGGAGGCTCTAACAGCATAACTGGCAATGAGTACTTTGGACGGCGTACGAGAGTCGACACCGTGAGATGGGTAGATGATCGCGTTGATTGGGAGGTCTGTGAAGGTTTGGCCACCCACGATGCCCAATTTCGTGGTCCACCAATTTGATTTGAACAAAATGGCGATCTTGGTAGCAGTCGAGTATTGCAACGCGCGCAATGCGCTCATTTGCATGGCATTCAAGCCCGCATCGCTCAAGTCAACCGTGCTAAGAACGGGAAGAGGTAACGTGGATATGACGTGAGAGAACTCGTGCTTCTCGTTACCGTTCACTGTTACTGTGACAGAGGGGATCCTAATCCTCTTCACAGGTCCAGCCGGGCGATCTGTAATATTATCTTCGTCGAGGGAAAGCTCGACAAAGCCTTCAAGCAGTTCTTCATCAGCAGAGAGCTCTCCGTCCGGGGAGTTAACCGGGATCTCGATAAACGTATGGCCCTGACTGACAGCCGTGACTCTCTTGTCGAATCGAACGCAACTCCCCTTCTTGTTGAGATACTCTTCTATCTTCTTCGACAATGTCTCTGATCCACCCCTACACGAGAGTAATGAGTTATCCCAGGTCAGGTAATTATGACAGGACTTACTCGAAACACTTCCATTGTACGTCGCCGAAGTCCGTATTACCGATATTGGCATGCGCCGACAACAAGAAGACGGCCTCCACCAACGCACCATCAAAGCTCCCTAAAAATTGCGAACACCAGTTGATAACATTCGTAGGAAGATGCTGTGGCGGGAGTTCAAGGTGAGCGCTGGGAAGATACTTGGTCGCCATGTATGCTCGGGTAGAGTACGAGTCGTTGGCCATGAGCACATCCCATCCTTTCCTGCTTCCTGTTTCGATATCCTGTACGAGCATTCGAACGAACGGGACAGCAACATCATAGATGATTGCTTCTGTGCCTGCTCGAATATATTCAGCATCCACACCCAATTCTTCGGCACCAAAAGACCCTCCGGGCACGTTGAGGAATGATTCATGAATACCGTTGATATAATAGAAGCCGGGTTTCGAACCGTCCCGAGAATTGTAATAGAGTGGTATCACGCTGTCGCGGAGACGATCTTGACCTTCGTTCAATGGTCCGTATTCTGTCAGCTCTGCTAATCGCTTCATAATCCCGTTCTTATATCGTCCTTTACTATCTTTCTTCGGAAATGGGAAGCGCATAGCCCCCGCGTCCTAGCAAAAAAGGAGATTAATGTCAAAGAATCGGGCCAGAAGGCCGGAAGAGCACACATAATAGTCATATTTACCCCCACCCGGGAATTTATAGGTGCAGATGCGACCCCCGCTACGATCTGAGGCCTCGAGGATTTCGTAGTCGACGTCAAGAGAGTCAAGTATAAGGGCAGTGTAAAGACCACCGATGCCAGCACCTAATATCCCGACCTTTTCCCCAGGGAAGGGCGGCTGGCTGTCAGAAACATCACCGAAAGCAGTTTGACTAGCTTTAACTTGAAGCGATACTCTAGTCTTTAGTTTGGCGTGATAGTCTTGAATGATGTTTCTCCCGTAGAAGGACAACGGATCGTCTTCAAATGGCATAGTGAGTGAATGGAGGTTAATGAGCCAGAATTGCGGTCGAAGTTCTGGATTTGCGGTATGTCTCGGGCTTGGTAGTTTCTGCGTTGATGGCTGCCCGAGACACCAACTAGCTTATAAAAGATAACACCGGCTGGTTTCTCTAATTCGGAACGGCAGAAAACTTGCGCAGCACTAGTAACTGTCAATTGGGTAGATTACGTACTCGCGTAGCCAGTGCCGAGGCACATATGTCACCGTATCCCCAAAATGTGGGCGGCTAGATGGCGTTTACAGTCAGCACAACGGCCAATTTATCCGCCTTGGGTACAGTGTCAGCTTCATTTAACACGCTGACGCGATTATGATCACGACGGTCCTCATCATCAGAAGGTCACGGTGGGCGTTTCACGGCCGAACGCCAGTGTCTGGGCCCAGGTCGTCGCGGAGCGCATGTCCTGTTGGCGTCGAGGTGTCAATAAAAAAGTCATGACCGGCGTTGACACGGTACGTGGATGTGAACGGATGATCTGTGAACCATTATCTTTTATTCGACCTAATAGTTTGTATTGTGCACCCATACATGTTGCTGCGTGGCGTCAACATGAATGCAGCAAGTGTTCAGGTATTTTCTTTACCCAACACGAGGGGGCGTGTTTCGAAAGCGAGTGACGCCAGGCTGAACAATCCAGAGACTCGGATGCCCACCGTAGGCATAACGATGGTCAGGCCTCTCGTCTCGTTTGCGGTCTCGTTTTCGATGTGGTCTACTGACCATTTGTGTACGCAGGGGCTATTTGCTAAAGAATGCTACCGGTACTAGTGACATTCAACCATACTATGAATTCTCATGGACGTGCAATTGACCTGCAGAGAGATCACATGCACCTATGTGGGCACACGTTCTATGATTATGCTCTTGTCCATCAAGGAAGTGCCATCCAAGCAGCAAGCAGATTGGGGAAGTTAGGTGCCCCGAGACCAGTCACAGGATCCCATCCAGGTGTAGCGCTATATCCCTCAGTCCCACATCCCGGATTATTTCCCGTAGTGATGTCGTTGAAAGCGCCAGCGAACGCAGAGGAATAGATCTACATGGCATTCTCCGTTACCGTGTCACTGCAATCGCTGGCGAACAATTTCACTCACTGCCGGGTTGATGAATCCGATACTTGATTTACCAACTGCGAGACGAGCATCATTGACCATGGTAAATATCGCGCCGCTCACTGGAGAGGAGCAAGATGTTCCATAGACGAGGTAAAAATTGCCACCGACCTACGTAGGTTAGCCAGAACGTACGTCAGCTAACTTTCACTTTTACTCAGTGTACTGGGAGATGGTAAGCGTTACAGGCTGTGCATCCGATCATCACCACCATGTGAAATACAATTTCTGAAGCTCACCCACCAACGTGTTCCTTCCCTGAGGTGTGCTTGTCGAGATTGTACTCTGTTCGAAGGAGAGGTTCCGCCTCCTCTACAGTGGTAGTCACTTCGATCCAGCCATTGTTGGACGTCAATCGGATGCGGTTGCTCTCGACGCCACTCTCCAAAAGCCACGATCTGACTGTCTCGATCGTCTCGCCGCTGGGTGCGAAGGTCAGACTCAGGGTGTGACACCTCTATGAGGTATTTGCCGATATCACCAATATTCCTCTGAGCTAGGGCGAACCTCAAAGGAACGGTTGCGCCAGAGTCGTGTCTGTGTTGCAACGTCCAACCCGAAGGAATATGGGTGCGCTTTTCATGTAGAACATAAGGAGAGAGAGCTGGTTTTGCGGCGGCGAGGAGACCGAGGCCAAGGGCGACTAAGAGGATGGTTTTCGTGATGTCAAGCAACCGCAAGAGTCTTTAACATATTGAAACTTCGTAGGCTGCTTTTATAGGGGAAGGTGATGGGATGAAAAAGAAACGTGATACGGTCCAAGGTAATGGTTTGAGGTCTCCAGGTACCTTATGGGAGCCCTCCACATGTTCGGGACGTATGTCGCACGCGGCTAGCAATTCGTGTCACTGGCGCTGAGAGTTAGTGAGTGCGAACGAACGAGGGTCGCATCTGAAGAGGAAAAATCATGTCCCTATCCTTCCTAAGTCACTGAAGCCCCTGCTTGAAGAAATGCTCGGCAGTCACAGCGGCCATTCAAAGGGGAGGCGATGAGAACTACCCAGACTGTACGTTACTCTGATCTGTGAGAGATAGATAACCTGGCGACAGTCGTCGAACGTTGGAATGACTTGGACGAAGACATGCAATGTAAGGCTTCAGATGGTAGCTTGAAACCTTCTGCAAATTGTCGGGCAGTAAAATGCGTCACGCCCGCCTCCATCGTTTGGGTACTTTGCCTCGTTATTGAGCCAGGTGGGGGTGAGAAGCCTTGGGTAGCGATTCGTGGGCAACTCCCACAGCGATCTCGGAGTTCAAGTTCAATGTACTGCCCGAAGCGAAATCCTGTGTCAGGAAGTGAAAAGTGAACAGGGCGCGGTAATTTCGAGGCAGAATGCTTCGACGGTGCAGGCCTGGCAGGTACGAACATTCCCAGGCCTGTAGACTTACGACGGATGCTCGCTCATCATTTATCCGCCGTTTGGGGTTCAACAATCATACTTGATATACGATGATATCCCAATCACTGTCATCAGTTCGAACACAATCATGCCTAGTGGATATCGCAGAATCGCTGCCCACACATAATTCGTGCCTGCCGTCGTCTGGCGTAATCGATACGATCGCTTTCCTCCCCATTCGTCTTCCTACTCACGGACCAGATAGTATCTCTCGACGCGGGGTGGGCTCATTGTCATTACAACGTCGCCGTAACTGACTAGATGCATGGGTCAGGATTCCCATCCTTGATATCCTCAAGGCATCTCTAAAGGATATTACGGATACAAACGGTCTTTCACTCGCGTGAGAAGACTAGATGATACCGTTCCGAATGGCACAGTCAACCAACCCGAACTGCACCGTTCATTATTCTCACCCCAGAGCGCCTTGAACGTTGAACTCCAACATCTTCTAGACTTGTCCCGTAAGCTTGAGGTACTCGTACACAGATCTCCGGGAGCTGCCGTGCACACCAACGACCCAGCAATATGTCTGGTGTCAGGGGAGTGTCTACAGTGTCTTCGTTGGATATCACTCACCCATGATGCGTGCTCCGGATCACCACCTCACCTGCGAAATGCAAGTACCCTTTGCGGCAGGGTAAGTGAGCGACGTATACAAATTTTGGAATTCTCCAGGTCCGAAGGTGATGTACAATGAACTCGTTCACCACTCTAAGCAACTCCATCGACTCACCCATACCGTATTCGTCACGATTCCAATCTTTCAAGTACATGTCGGTAAGCTATTCTCGCAGGTATTCATAAGCCACGTCGGGATGTAGACCCTCGTGCACCTCTGCAAGATTGTGAAGTGCGGGTTCCTTTCAGTACCTCTCGGCTCTTTTCCGCCAGTGCGATCCGCATATCTCCTCACGGAGTAACTGGCAATGAGCACTATCCTCAAACCGTCCACACCAGTCAATTTCATTCATAGGAAAATGATGGTGACAAAGCCCAAAGTGGACACTGGGTAGGTATTTTGGCCGCCATGTATGTCCGGGCAGAGTACGGGTCATTGGGCATGAGTACGTCCCACCCCTTCCTGCTTCTAGTTTTGATACCCCGTATGAGCATTCTGACGAGTGGAAGAGTGACATCACTGAGGATCGCATCCAGTTCGAATATAAACACTGTCTACACCCATTTCACGGGCGCCAAAAAACCCTTTGGGTGCATTGGAAATGGGTTCACGAATGCCGTTGAAGTAGTAGCAACCAGGCTTTGAGCAGGTTGTCCTCGAGGTGATCTTGACCCTCATCTTCATTCAATAGTCCATGTTCGGTCAACTCCGCCAATCCCTTCATGACTTATTCTTACATCTTCCTTTGCTATTCTTCTTTGGAAACCGGAAACACTTAACCCACATCTCGGAACGATGGGACATCAGTATCAACGGGTTCGGTCGCAGAGGTAAAAGAACACACATAAGAGTTGTATTTACTTCCACTGGGGAATCGAAAAGTGCACATCCGATCGCTAGTATGGTCCAGTGCCTCAAAGACTTCGCTGCCGATATCAAGGGAGTCAAGTATCATATATCAAGGCTGCCTAATATCTCGACCTTTTGCTGTGGGAAGATACGTAGTTGATCGCCCGAAATGTCGAGGGAAGCAGATCGACCCTCTTCAAGAAATAGCATCGCCCTGCTTCAAAAGGGATAGGCACGATGGATGTGGGTCAAAATGAATTGAACGTGTCCTGGTAGAGGGTTCCGAACACGCCTGCAGCGGATTTACTATACGTGGTAGTGCCTAGAAAAATGCTTTGTTTTTCCCCCATCCGCGCTATTCAGGGTCGATAAAGGGCACCTATTGTGCAGCACGGGAAGAGGTTCTTGTTTACGATCAGCGTAGAGACGACCCATCTCCTTGTTTTGTTACGTTCGCTGCGACGACTTACTCCATGTCTTCACGATTAGGACGGAAGTCACCGCACTGTCGTTTTGTCAATTAATTGGAGGTGACGCACCTTGACCGCATCCAAGAAAGTAGGTCCATCCATTTCACGATTTTGCTCAGAGTAGAACTTGCCAACGACTTGGATAAGCAGGAAGCACGTAAGGCACATTTTCTCCCACGCTCCTGCCTCCACGATTCTATGTCGTCGTCGCGGTCAGCAGAAGCAACCTACGAAACTCAGAATGACCAACGCCTCGACGATTTGCATTCAAAAATAAGAACGTTGCGAGGAGTTTGTATCCTTTTACCAGCGGCGAACTCTTACTGATATGTATTACAAGGTCACAACAGACATTTATGACGACGCGGAACGCCAAAACTTAACTTTAGATGAGACAGTAAGTCGATGTGCTCTGACGTGTTCGTGCTCGTGATTCACGGCGATGATGTAGGGAAACACGTTCTCTAGTTTTTCCTCTCAGCTTTCCCACTCATCGCGCCGAGCTGCGCAAGCGTTTGGTCTCACTGGTGCTGGTGGTGTCCGTCAGACACGCATCATAATGTACATCGTCGGCGGATTCCTTGCCATTTGGTTCTTATGGATGACGAAAGGATTTTGGTGGGGTTCAAGCGACCAAGTTTAAGGCTATCTTCGTGCGTAGTTTTGGCTTTGGAACCTAATCACTGCATTGCTGACTTGATGGGGAAGGCACTATCTCTAACATTATGAGCGTTATACATGTATACCAGATTATTTATTGGCACGCGACTGGCCCATTGAACATCCACGGTTTGTCTGAAAGCTGCATAAATTCAGATTACAGGTACCGTTGTATATGAAGAAACCAATATCTGATCTCCAAGGTTTATCACGAGAAGATATGATATGTGGGGAGTCAGGGGACCTTGCGAACTTTGGCGAGATTTTTGTGAAGAATACGTGGCAGGTTTGATTCAATCCTGATTGCCAGCCGATGCCACTCAGGCGACTGGTAGTGTCCCTGTGGCTGGCTAACCTTTCGCTAACTTGTTTTGTTCGCGGATCGACTTTGAGGGAGAATGAATCGACTCAAGTGCACTTGGGCAATAGGCGTATTACCTTCGGACAAGAGGTCGTGGTGCCTTGCAGAGCTGAGCGCGTAAAGGGACTGATCGAATTACAGGTGTCAAGGGGCCAATATTGTTAGTACGTACGTCAGACTTGTGTTTCATCCTCTGTGATTACTGATCACGATCCCCCGTCAGTCCTACGCCCTTTCGGACGGATTGCACGCTATATCGTATAACGTCTGGGTCGTGAGAGTGTAAATCGGCAACGAGAGTATTCGGTCCATTCGGGATCCGTCAATCCGACTAAAGATATATAGCTGACCACGGTGACCACTTGCTACGCCACCAACTTTCTACCTTTCTTCGTGAACTCATGTCTGTCGCCAAAGGGATTGCCCTTGTTACGGGATCCGCCCAGGGCATCGGGCGTGGCATCGCACTTCGTCTTGCTAGGGATGGGTTCGACGTCGCCTTGAACGATGTCCCGTCAAAGCGTGATGAGCTGCGTGCCGCCGCCAATGACATCGAGAATATTGGTCGAAGGACGCACTTGGTCCCTGGGGATGTAGCCATCGAAGGCGAGGTCAAGGGAATGGTACAGGGTGTCGCGGAAGAACTAGGAGGGCTGGACGTCGTGAGTACCCGTGTCCCGCTGTGGAAAGTGTTCTGCGTTCCTAATTTCCCCTTGTAGATGGTTGCAAATGCCGGGGTTGCGTACCTGCCAGACTTGCTCTCCAGTAAGTTATGTCTTATAATCTTATGTCACTTGGACTGAGACGGTGGCACGGTGTAGCCGGGGTCGATGTGTGGGAGAAAGTCATGGGTGTCAATGCACGGGGAACGTTTTTGTGCTATAAATATGCAGCAGCGCAAATGATTGCACAAGGACGTGGAGGACGCATTATCGGCGCAAGCTCTATTGCTGGAAAGCTGGGATACCCATTATCTTCCGCGTACGCCGCCAGCAAGTTTGCCGTCAGAGGTCTGACACAGACCGCCGGTAAGGACCGAACATTCGATCTTGCCTTTATTTGAATTGTGCGGTTGCATCAGCGCTGGAACTTGGGCGGTACAATATCACAGTTAATTCGTATGCTCCTGGCGTCATCGAAACTCCAATGGGTACGCGGCCAATGTATCAATGTGGTATTTCATCATTGAACAGGCTCTTTGATTCAAAACCTGTACAGCGGCCTCCTTTTTTGGACCCGAGGGCGGGATGACGACTGCGGACGCGGAATTAGTCCAGTGGATCGGTAACGTAAGTGTCATGTTTCGCGTAACGCATGCTATCTCAGCCCGCCGTCTCACATGTACATACATCTACACCCCCTGTAGCGCTTGTCTAGTAGACCTATCAAACACGACGGTCAGCCGGAAGACGTCGCAGGTCTCGTGAGTTATCTTGCCTCGAAGGAAGCACACTTCATAACCGGCAAGTGCCAATTTATTGTATTTTCCACGTACGTTTGCTGACATCCGTGTGATCAGGACAATGTGTAAGATGCCGTATTTTCTTTGTCGGACTAGCATCCTCACGCGCTGGCTTTGCAATAGATATCCATCGATGGGGGGATAACCATGTCTTGAAATGAATCACGGGGGTCACCCCCACGAACATCAATCACAACAATATTCATGTAAATATAGTTGATCCTATGTAACCGCACCGGTCGAAGGGTGTCCGAAATTCGACTTGTAGGAGCCGCATTGAGAATTTCGTCCGGGAATCCCGAAAGCTTGACTAAGCTTTCTAGCATTTGATAGATGTCCGTGACTGAGAACTGAAACATGTTTCCTGGGAGACGTTGCCACCACCGCGACAGTCAGGTACGTTCGTTGCAAATGGAATGGAATTTCCCTGAGTAATTGCAGGCGATGTTGGGACCTCCTATTATTTCCCTGTCATGCCGTGTTCCCACTGTTCCGCCAAGGGCACTCGATCTGTAAACAGTCAACGGAGTCCCGCATCCCTTGTACGGGAGTCGGAGATACTGCAAGTGAGATGCCGACTCGTTTGGCTAGCTGGTTTTTATTAGGCACTTGGAACAGGAACCGAACAAGAGGCTGAGTGGATACGCACAAAGACCGACCAGTGGCATATCTCTACTCGGGCGGTGTTGCGTTTCATTGAGCAACTGGCGTATGGCTTGTTGTCGTCGACGACCGTCTGCCACCCATTTCGATTGTGAAAGGGATCACGCTTATCACTGGATCTATCCAAGGTATTGGACGTAGCATCGCACTTCGTCTCGCTAGGGATGGGTTCGATATCACAGTGAATGATATCTCGTTCAAACATTGCACTGCGCGCCATTGTCGCAGACGACATCCAGAATATTGGTCGAAGAACGTCGTTTGTTCCGGCGGACGTGACTATAGAAGAGGGAGTCAGGGATACGGTGCAAAACGTCGTCAAAAGACTTGGTGGCCTGAATGTCGTGAGTACCACGTCATTCTCGCTGCGGGTTGGAGACATCTTCCCAGCTGACAGCGAATGCTGGAATTTTTGAGATGACGCCTCTGGCCTCCAGTCAGCTATGCCCGTCGACTTCTTGGAGTTGCGAATGACACGACGTTTGTTCACAGCTGATACGCAGGACAACAGATGATCGAGCAAGGACGCGGGGGGCGGATTCGCTAGGTCTCACGAACCGCGAGCAATGAGTTCATCTCTGATTATTTCCCCCATATCTGAGATGGATTTCTGGATCGAATCAGCACTGGAACTCGGCGCACACAACGTTACGGTGTACTGCTATTCCTCCGGACCCGTCGAGACGCCGATGAGTATGCGCCGACGGTATTAACCCCAGATATGGGATTACATTCGGACAGCAGTTGATGCTATCGCGGACGGGCTCGCGAGGGCCGATTCTGAAATGGTCGAGATATGGAAAGGCGTGCCGCGTGAGTTGCCGCCATTTCTGGATCGTCACCAGGGAGTTCGGTCACATATTACCCTATAGCGCGCGGCTGCGCGAAGCATCAAATATGATGCACAACCGGAGGATATTTCAAGCGTCACAGGAAGCACAGTTCATCACCCCGATTCACCCCGTAAGCGTCCCTTCATTTCATCTTCATGTCCACCTGCTTACTTTTCGTGCTGTGTAAGGCAATGTTTAAGCACACAACCTTTTCTCAGCGAACTGTCGAATTAAGCGCTAGTTTGGCCTTCGCTGATCGTCCCCCTGACTGTGACATACATTTCCGCCGATGGGGGAGGAATTCCATGATTCCCATCCTAGCTCAAATCGTGAGAAATGGATGTTATAATACGCTGACACGTTTATCCCTCAATGGCATCGGACGGCAGTCCTGAACCATTTAATTCTGGTTTGCTTGCTGTTGATATCGTGTTCGCTATCTGAAGAATGTTGTTATCATCCTACCGGGTTACGTAGCAGGGGACGTATGTATGAACCGGTACACACGGGTTGCACGCCAGTGACACACAGGCAGCCGCGATACCACGCGGTTTCCCTTGCCTGCAGATGGCCATCTGATCATCTGGTCCCCGGTGGTATGCGCAAGCCCATCTGTCGTCAACGACACTGCGTATTGGCCGTTGTACTGGAGATTGAAAATGTGCGACGGCCCAATAGCGTTCTATGAGTAAGGCGAACAGAACACATGGGGCGTTACGACAACCGCATGACTTGAAGGAGAGATCGTTTCAATAGATCCGTTTGTTGATCAACGGCACTGGCGCTCTTTCGAACACTACGTTCGGCAGGTATAGATGCTATTAACCATATCTGTCGACTTAGTTCCACAAAGGATGTTTGCACGTCCATTTGCATATCGACCGGTTGTGACGGTTACACTTGGACCTGCCCGATCAACCGCACTAGGTACGCACTGATGAAGCACACAGGAATACTTGTCCAAGCTTTGGGCCTCGCCGCGATCTCGCCAGAGCCGGTACATTCGTCACCAAATGGACAAGCACTGGTGGCCTCACAGATCGTACAAAGTACCATTTAGCCGAGCACAGGAATTTGTCCGCCGGTGGTCGAACCAAGCTAGTAGTCGTAGGCAACTTTGGTGCACCGCCAGTGTCTTCGTCGCCGCGTAGCGATCAACAAGCACGGGTGGCGTGACCGCCCAGGCCCTGGCCAAGCAAAGTTTACAGGATCTGTGGACTTGACTCGAGGCTTGTCCAGGCCCAGGGCCTAGTGAAGCCAGTGCTATTAGCCACTGCAACGCCAGATTTATAACACCATACGGGCCAAGCCGGTGCCGCGTTATGGCCATGGAAACCACCGTGAGACGTAAAACTGCGCGTTGCGAATCCGAGAGACAATGTTTCTCGAAAAATTCCAGCTATCCACCCAGAACAGAAATAATTCTTCAGTGGAAAGAACAGACTGGCACAGACTCATATTAGAACTGAGGGTTCTTGAAGTTGTGTTACGCTGCGACTTTGCATGCGACTTTGCATGCGTGTGTACTACAAATACCAAAAAAGGAAAAATGGTGGCTGTCGTGGCGGATAACGGTAGTATCCGACAAAGAGTTATCTTGTACAGCCTTGGTGATGTTTGCCCACGCTTTGGTGAGATCGAGTCTGACCGGTATCATCCCGACGCAGTGATCAAGCGTTGTCTCCGGATCATTCGCGGTAAAAATAAACAACCAATTTCATGCACGGATTTCGCTGACCGACGGTCGTTAGTGTCCATGCGTTAGCGGTCGTTTGAATCGGGTCTACCACCATGCATGGGGCTAACGTACCTGTGACGACGACTCGTGGATTTCCCAGAGTCATCACGGGAAATCCAAGCTGCCTATCTGCGCAGTCGTCACGGTAAGGATACTAAGGATCATTAACTCGCGGAAAAAATACTTATGTAAAAAGCCTTGGAGTGGTGTAGATCGGCTTCGCAGGATACCCGGGAACCCCACCGAACAGATTGATAAGCACTGCCTGAAACGAATTCTGCTCAGTATCGGGCCAGAGCCTTTCTTTCAGCGGGCCCCAGTACGGCCAGCCACTGCGAAATTTTACGAAGACAAGCAGCGACCGAGTATGCAGCCGTTCATGATGATGGGACAGGCTTCCACTCCGAAGGCGAGATATGGCAATGTTCGACCCAACTTGTAAGTATGAATAAGTTCCTGAACCTCACCGCTCATTGCTTTGCCCATTCAGTTTAATTTCATAATCAATTGAAACAATAATCCCACCTCCGAGATCGGTTGGCTATGTGCCAGTATACCTGTGTCTTCGCCCTGAACGACCAGTCTGTGCTAGATTCATCTGTACTCTACCAACATAAAAGGGCATGTAGGAAGGTCGTTCTGACATCAACAACACCCCAACTTCACTGAGATCCACCGACATGTCGCCTGCCCCCATGCTGCCACCCCTCGACCGCTCTCTTTTTTTCAGTGATCTGATTCGCTTCCACATGCGAAGCAACCCGACGTTGCCTATGTTTGCGTATGCAGATGACCAGGCATCAGGCCACCAAGTCACAGAAATATCGTTCCTTGAATTTGGCCGCGCTGCCCAGAGGATTGCGCACGCACTTCGTCCAGGACGTACGGGAGAGGAGGGGCAGGTCGTCATGCTCATCGCTAATTGCGACACCCTTCATTTCCACTCCGTTGTTACTGGGATGATCGTCGCTGGTTTAGTGGTGAGTGCGTCAGTGTGGCTTGAATCATTGACTTCTCACCCGAGTCACATATTAGCCATTCTCTGTGTCGTACCGAAACTCCCCAGCTGCCATTGTTCACATGATGAAGAAGACAAACTGTTCACGAATTGTGACATTACACCATGCGCACCATGGTTTGATCGATAACATTCGCGAGGAGTTGGCGGATGGCAATTTGGTGGTCGATGAAATACCAACGTTGTCATATGCTTTCCCGAAACTTGGCCGCGAAGTCGAGGCGGACCCCTTTACAGCATACCCTACGGCTGAATCACGCCCGGACTTGGACAGCCCTGCGGTATACTTCCACTCCTCGGGCAGCACCGGGTTCCCTAAGCCAATCAAGCACAGTCACAGATTCCAGATATCCATGATGGGAGACCGTGAGTCATTTCAATCTTAGCTGTTTCGTTATCACTCAGATTTCTTTGGATGTCTAGCCATGACACAATCTTTCATGAAGCTTCCACTGTCCACCCGGATTGGTGTTATGGCGCTGCCTGCATTCCATGCTTACGGTACAGCAGTTCAACTCTACCTACCCATCGCATCTCTTGTCGTTCCTGTTGTGTTCGCACCCCGCGCAGTGACCAATTCTTTCGCTGCGCCCGTCATTCCAACAACTGTCAACATACTTGATTGCGTCCGCTGGACCGGATGCAAGGCATTGATGACAGTCCCAACATTTTTGGAACAGTGGGCAGAGTCCGCGGAGGATGTGGAGCAACTCAAAAAGCTGGACTTCGTGGTAAGTGGCATTTTCGTGCGTGCATTTTGGACTCCACCAAGTTCACACGCACCCTAGCTGTATGCAGGGGGACCCCTGGCAGCAAAGATCGGAGATGAATTATGTGCCTCTGGTGTGGCCGTATCCTCAGGTTATGGAGGCACAGAATTCGGTTGTCTCACGAGCATTCGGCCAAGGTCGGATATCCAAGATGGTGACTGGAACTGGATGCGTTTCTCGGACAAGGTCAAGATTAGATGGGTCCCATATGGAGATGACACCTACGAATGTCAGATAATGGTACGTTTTCCCTGGTGGGCTCCTTTCTTCGTTCTCATATCGTGAAACTAGTCTTGGGAACATCACATTGTGGCTGTCGAGAACCTTCCCGACGAGAAGGGGTATTCTACATCCGATTTGTTCATCAAGCACGCGACGAGGAACTTGTGGAAGATGTGAGTTTTTTGTATGATTGACAGACGGGGGATTAAACTATGCGATAGCGTTGGAAGAGTAGACGATGTTATCATCCTCGCCAGCGGAGAGAAGACCGTGCCTGCTCCTATGGAAAATATCATCAATTCCAGCTCCTTGATCCAAGGCGCAGCGATGTTTGGACGCGAACGAATCCAAGTTGGGATTCTAGTTGAACCGACCCCCGCGCACGCGGTAAATGTCCAAGATGAGAATGCTGTTGCCGAGTTTAGGAACAAGATCTGGTGCGTGTTGAAACTACCACTGTGGTGCGAATATCGCCGGGTTTACTTATCATAACGTGAAGGCCGCTCGTTGAAGAAGCGAACAAGACCGCCCCGGCATTCAGCAGGATTTTCAAGGAAATGATCCTTGTTGCCGCTCCCGAGAAACCAATGTTGAGGACACCCAAGGGAAGCATCCAGAGAAAGGCAACGATCAAGGCATACGAAGACGAGATTGATGCATTGTATGTGCTCTTGCCTCTATGTACCACCGGTATACTGAATTTTCTCCCTCAAAAGGTACAGCGCCGCAGAAGAAAACTCTGAGTCCAACGCTGGTCCCTCGGACTGGACCAAAGCGGGTTTGAAGGACTGGTTGTTGGAGCACGCAAACACAATCAGCCGTGCGCTCATCAACCCTGGCATTGACCTCTTTGCACAGGGTTTCGACAGGTGAGCTTTCGAGACACGGATATGTGCTTGTGTCTTACTCTGTTTCCACAGCTTGAGTGTTACGTATTTGCGAAGCCGGATCATCAATGCCTTGAAGACGTCGTCAGACTCTAGGACACGCGATGGGATTGCCCGCATCTCCCCCAACTTCATATTCGAGAACCCTACCATCGAGCTTCTCGCAGCGCGCATCGCCAGCCTTGTCGATGGTAACGGAGCGTCACAAGTTCTGGACACGAAACAGCAGCACATCGCAGCGATCAACGCCATGATCGAGAAGTATACCAGTGGTCTGCCTATTCGTAAACCAACCCTTACTGGAGCTGTTGTGTTGCTCACTGGATCTACTGGGGGAATCGGATCCTTCCTCCTTGCACAACTCATCCAGAATCCCGCGGTGCTCAGGGTATATGCTTTCAACCGCCCATCATCGACCTCGAGCACAGAGCGCCAGAAGTTGGCGTTTGTTGACAAGGGGCTTTCTGTCGAACTGTTGAAGTCTGACAAGCTCGTATATGTCGAGGCGGACGCTTCCCAGGACAACTGTGGCTTGTCGTCTGCTTTGTACGAGGAGGTCAGAATTTTTGTTGTTGTTTCTTGTGCGCACGAAACTGAAATATCACGATTAGATTCGAGGTGCCATCACGGCGGTCATCCACAACGCGTGGCGCCTTGACTTCAACCTTTCCCTCGCCTCGTTCGAATCCAACATCAAGGCAACCCGAAACTTGGTGGATCTTGCGCTGGATTCCTACCATGGCAACTCAGTCCGCTTCGTGTTTACATCCACCGTTGCCTCTACACAATCCTGGGACCGCGAAAGCGGGGCATACCCAGAGGAAGTCCAGTTTGATCCCTCCTCTGCTGTTGGGGGCGGCTATGGAGAGTCTAAATATGTGTGCGAACGAGTGCGTAAATGTTATTTTCTTGAGGAAGCCAATTAAACTCTTCATTGCACTAGATCATCGTGAAGAGTGGTCTCCGCGCGACGTCGCTGCGCATTGGTCAGGTTGCTGGCGGACCCAACGGATCGTGGGCAACGACAGATTGGGTCCCGATCCTTGTGAAGTCCAGCATTGCTCTCGGAGCCTTCCCTAGCTCTCACGGGGTAAGTGATACGGCTCGTTAGTGCATTGTGCCGAGGCTGAGTACAAATGATGACTAGGTCGCTTCTTGGATGCGCCCGCAGGAGGTGGCAGCGACCATTTTGGATGTCATGTCTGCAGAGGATGCGCCGCAGACACTCAACATCGTCAACCCGAAGCGCGCACCCTGGAATGAGATCATATCGTCCGTCCGAAACGCTGTTCTCACGCAGAAGTCAACCTCTTTGACTGGCGGCCATTTGTCAATCGTCCCGTTCGCAGAGTGGGTGGCCCTGCTGGAGAAGAGGGCGTACAATGCGACCTCAGCGGACCTCGCTAATATCGTGAGTGCTCTTTTCTCTCCAACTGTTTTCGTGTGCATTACATGCTTACGTTTCTTCATCAGCCTGCGATTAAATTGCTTGAATTTTTCCGCGATATGGCCAATGTGGAACCCGCACAGACTGAGACCCACTCTGGTGCATCACTTCAAGTGAGGGAGGTGGGCGGTCTGGCCGACTTCAACACTACGAAGGCGCAGCGCGTCAGCGGGACTGTAGCGCATATGCGTCCTGTTGGAGATGTTGACGCCCATGCCTGGGTCAACTACTGGTCCTCGGCAGGTTTCTTCTGACTTCGATGTGGAACGTAGATTACTTCAAAGGATGCTCGCAATGCTTTGCTTCATATTTACATAGACCATGCGCGCTCGCCGCCGCTATTTAGACTCCAGTTTATCGTTCACTAACCTCACATTATCGTATCTTCCGTCACTGTTGTCATATATCATCAATGATGTTCTTGTATCGCAAAATAGAAATAGTACATTCAAATCTGATACAGATTGCCAGTGAAGCCTTCAATCGATCGACATAATCTTTGTTGATAGCGATTCTGGACCTGGCTGAGTAAATTCTGCCACGAGATTACGGTCCGATAACTTGAAAGCCGTGCCAACTAGATCCTTCTTCGTGCACCATTCGAAGGAGTTCTCAAACCGCGGAAGAGCTAATCTGGATCGGCCGGCGAGCGCTCGGCGCTCATGTACACCGGCAATCGCCTATGAGTATACCCATGAGATCGGACGAATGGACCTTTCAATCATGTGCCTGCTACCGAGTATGGCTCTAGCAAGAGCTTGTAACATCGTTACGAAGAGCTTGCAGGCGTAATAACGCAAGGTCGGAAAATTTCCCGCGGCTTATCCCAGCTTCTTCGACTTCTTCAAGCGATACTGACAGAACGCGAGAATGGTCAGTCTTCTGTCAATGCCACGTTCAACTGTTGGCGAGTGCAAAAACTCGATCAATTCGACGTTGACACGGGTCCATCTACGTTCCGAGGTAGAACAGGTCATACAGCAGAAGTCAGTCGCCTTCATTCTAGAACGCAAACCATAGGTGTGCGGCATCGGGTGGCCATCTGTCGATTCGGGTGGAGGCGGACGGCCTGCATTGGCCCAGTGATCCACTCGGGGCCCGACTCTACGCGCTTACCACGATCATGTTAGCACGTAAGTACACCCGATACTTTGTAGGAAACCCGGCTGAGTAACTTTAACGTCAGCTTTGTTTATATTACCCTTTCTTCGCTGGCCGCCGCGTGGTATTGCGGATTTCCACGGAGCAGAGGTGACGGTCGAGGTATTCTCGTCGTGCGTACTACAAAGCGGCATTCCCAAGGGATTCGTTTACTTACGATTCTGCACAGTCCACCCCCCTTAGTAACGGCTCCTTCTGTGGGAAAGCAAGAAACGTCGGCCGTTCACATTGATCAGGTTTTCCACACACAAAATGAACCACCCTCGGTGATGTTCGAGTGAAACCAAAATACGGGCAAGTCCTTCGTACTCGTCGCTGGTTTGTAAAATTATCTTCACATCGATTCTTTGATCAGTCGTATCAGTGGTCTCCAATCACTGTGCTGCCGATTGGCAAATACATTTGTGGTCGTTGGGGGTAAATGCAAACCACCTCTTAGCCTTGGGATCCTGCTCTTGGGACCACAGTCAGCATAACGTCATCTGTTCCACCACAAGTATAAAAGATTGTGTCAGATGGGGACCTCTGTCGCAATCAAATCCTGCGTTGGGAATCACAGTTATGCAGTCCGTCCCAGTGTTTCCGCCACTTGATCGGTCACTCCTTTACAATGATATGCTCAATTTCCACATGCAAAACAACCCGAAGTTACCTATGTTTGCATATGCCAACGAACAAGAACCAAATCATCATGTCACCGAGATATCCTTCCTCGAATTCGGTCGCGCTGCCCACAGGGTTGCACACACACTCCGTCCTGGACGTGTGGGCGATGAAGGACAGGTTGTCATGCTTATTGCTAATTGCGACACCATCCTCTTCCACGTTGTCGCTGCCGGAATGGCCATTGCCGGCCTAGTGGTGGGTATCATATCAACGTAACTTGAATCAATGACCATTCTCACCGAGTTGCATACCATCAGCCATTCTTGGTCTCGCACAGAAACTCCGCGCCCGCTGTCGCTGAGATGATAAAGAAGACGAACTGTTCTCGGATAGTGACGTTACGCCATGCACACGGGGGCTTGGTTGAGAACGTCCGAGAGGAGATTGTGGGCCACAAAATGGTGGTCGATGAATTGCCAACGTTGTCTTATGCTTTCCCGAAGCTCGGGAGTGAAGTTGAAGCAGACCCCTTTACGCCATATCCCGGACCTCCATCACGCCCAGACTTGGATAGTCCCGTAATGTACCTTCACTCGTCTGGAAGCACTGGGTTCCCCAAGACAATACCGTACAGTCACAAATTTCAGATGACCATGATAACGAGCCGTCAGTCACTACCAGTCCTAACTGCATCATCGCTGTTGACACCTTGAATATCTAGCTCTGGTCCAGTCCTTCAAGAAGCTACCTATCTCCACTCGAATTGGCGTTATGTCATTGCCTCCTTTCCATGCTTACGGCATGGTGGTGCAAATGTATACACCAATTTCTTGTCTCTCCGTTTCTGTCGTATACGCACCGCGCGCCGTGACCAATCCCCATGTCGGTCCCGTCATACCAACATCCGACAATGTGCTCGATTGTGCTCAGTGGGCCAAGTGTAAGGTACTGATGACTGTCCCGACGTTTTTGGAACAATGGGCGACTTCTCGGGAGCACGTAGAGAAGCTTAAGAAGTTGGAGTTGGTTGTAAGTGACATCCTTCCGTGATTATTGAATCTGAGCAAGCTTACGCCCATTTTAGTCATACGCTGGCGGTCCACTTGCACAAAAGACTGGGGATGAATTATCTGCCGCTGGAGTAGTGGTATCTCCATGTTTTGGAGGAACAGAATTTGGCTGTCCAGCAACTGTTCGATTCAAGGCAGACATCCAAGATGGGGACTGGAATTGGTTGTACTTCTCGGATGAAGTTAAGTTTAGATGGATTCCCGAAGGGGATGGCACCTACGAGCTCCAAGTCTTGGTAGGTTTTCTTGCATCCATCTCTTCGTTATTCACTCGGAAAATTTAGACTTCTGAAAACAGTGTAGTGGCTATCGAAAACCTTCCTGACGTGAAGGGATATGCGACATCCGACTTATTTATCAAGCATCCTACCAAGAACCTGTGGAAGATGTAAGTTCTTTGCATGATCTATGATAAGAAGCCCAAGCTGTGTAATAGCGTTGGAAGAGTGGACGACGTCATCATGCTTGCCTCTGGGGAGAAAACCGTGCCTGCTCCTATGGAGAGCATTATAAATTCTAGCCCATTGATTCAAGGCGCGGTGATGTTTGGGCGAGAGCGGAATCAGGTTGGCATCATAGTCGAACCACACCCTAATCATGTTGTCGACGTTCGGGATGACACTGCCATCACCGAGTTTAGGGATCATCTTTGGTGTGTTTCCCAGCTTCTGCTGTGTGGTGAATCTCACTAGATTTGTTGACCACCGTACGAAAGGCCCCTTGTCGAAGAAGCAAACAGGACTGCGCCGGCATTCAGTAGAATATTCAAGGAGATGATTCTGATCGCGACACCCGAAAAACCGATGTTGAGAACTGCGAAAGGATCTATCCAGAGAAAGGCAACGATCAAGGCCTACGAAGCCGATATCAATGCGTTGTATGTGTTCTTGACCACACATGTCCTCTGGATACTGATTTTGGGTTTCGCTTTCGAAGATACAATGCAGTGGAAACCCTTTCTGGGTCCAACGGGTTTTTTGGGCCGTCCGCTTGGACTGCGCATGTTTTAGAAGGCTGGTTGACTGGTCGTGCAAACGCCATAAGCCGCGGGAATAGTATCAATCCTAGCACTGACCTGTTTTCTCAGGGTTTCGATAGGTAAGCTTCCTAGACAAGGACACGCGTTTCGATCTCGCCTGATTTTCCCATCTGCGCAGCTTGAGCGTTACATATCTCCGAAACCAGCTCAACAGTGCTTTGCGGACGTCACCAGACGCTCAGACCCGCGACGCGATTTCTCGTATCTCACCCAATATCATCTTTGAGAATCCAACCATCAAACTTCTGGCGGCGCGCGTCGCCAGCCTTGTCGATGAGAGCGGAGCGTCACAGAATCTGGATCCAAAGCAACAACATATCGCAGCGATCAACACCATGATTGAGAAGTATTCTAGCGGGCTACCTAGGCCTGCTGTTTCCGTAAATGGCTCGTTGAAGAACGGAACGTACCCCACTGGAGCAGTTGTGCTCCTTACTGGATCTACTGGTGGACTAGGGTCCTTCCTCCTTGCGCAACTCATCCAAAATCCGGCGGTGGGTAGGGTATATGCCTTCAACCGGCCATCATCTGCTCCGAGCTCAGAGCGCCAGAAATTGGCGTTTGTCGACAAGGGGCTGCCTACCGAGCTTTTGGAATCCGACAAGCTTATATATGTCGAGGCCGACGCTTCCCAGGACAAATGTGGCTTGCATCCCGCTCTATATGAGGAGGTACTATGGTTTTTTTACATTGTTCCTTATACTTGTGATACTGAAACTATGATTAGATCCGAGCTGCGATAACGGTAATCATCCACAACGCATGGCGCCTTGACTTCAACTTGTCCCTCGCTTCATTCGAGCCCAACATTAAAGGAACTCGAAACTTGGTGGATCTTGCGCTGGACGCACATCACCGTAACTCGCTTCGCTTTGTGTTCACATCTACGGTTGCCACTGCACAGTCCTGGGACAGCAAAAGAGGTGGGTTTCCAGAAGAAGTCCACTTTGATCCATCCCCTGCTGTTGGAGGCGGGTATGGGGAGTCCAAGTACGTGTGCGAGCGGGTACGTTGATACCATCTCTTCGACAGAGACTTCATTACATCTCACATGACGCTAGATTATCGTCAGGAGTGGTCTTCGCGCGACGTCACTGCGCATTGGCCAGATAGCTGGTGGACCCAACGGATCGTGGGCGACAACGGATTGGATCCCTATCATCGTCAAGTCAAGCATTGCGCTTGGAGCCTTCCCTAGTTCCCAAGGAGTAAGTGATTCGGACGCGACTCGGTGGTGCATCGATGTCATGCTGACGGTACTATGATATCTAGGTGGTTTCTTGGATGCGTTCTGTGGACGTGGCAGCAGCCGTCTTGGACATTTCGTTCGCAAAGGACGCCCCCCAAGCACTCAACATCGTCAACCCGCAGCGCCCACTCTGGACCGAGACCATGGCGTCCATCCGGGACGCTGTTTTGAAACAGAAATCAGCTGCACCGACCAGCGAGCATTTGGGGATGGTTCCATTCACAAACTGGGTAGTCCTGTTGGAGAGGAGAGCATACAACGCGACTGAAGAGGAGATTGCCAATGTCGTAAGTTCCATGCTTCACAGGGTCTGTAGTTCGTGTTCCGATGTATGCTAACTGGTTGCGTTTTCAGCCCGCGATCAAACTGCTCGAATTTTTCCGGGGGTTGGCAAGGCATGCGGAACTGTCCGAAACTAAGATCAAACTCAAGGAGTCGCACCGGGCATGGGAAGTGGGTGTGGCTGATTTTAGTACCGTCAAGGCACAACACGTCAGCAAGACCGTGGCGCACATGCAACCTGTGGGGGCCGCGGATGCCCACACATGGGTCAGTTACTGGTCCTCAGTGGGATTCTTGTAACTTGCTTGCTGAACCCAGAATACTTACTGGCATCGTTCCGAGGCCGTCATATGTTCTTTCTTTCTTTGGAACTATCGCCACTGCCATTTCCTATATTCTTGCACTGTGTACCATTATGATATGCCACCTGATTTCTTACCCGAACTGGACTCCTAGCTAGATGACGTAGACACCGAGGTACAACTTATTTATATTTGAGTCGTGACTCACGGTGGTGCAGCATAGAAATTCGTAGCGGGCCAATGATCCAATCGCAGGTTTGAATGCACAAACTCCCAAAAGTCCCCCGCGTAACCAGGAGAAATTGCCCACGGCATCATCGGTCCAGTTAACACGGGCAGTACTGGCGGTGGTAAGCTACTACCACCATGATGTTTCTGAATCTCCCAGAGCTCTTCTCTAGGTCTCTGTTGCCAAATGGGTATTTATCTCAACGATTGGGAGGGTGGGCTGAGGGCCAGGGTCAATGGACGACGTTAGAGAAACATCCTGGGCATGGACTTGGGGACTCCAACAGGACAATATTGGAAGGTGGACTACTAATGGGGTATGCAGCGTTGCAGTGCTGGATGGCTGTGTGGTTTCAACATCCCTCACTCTTATCTCCCTTGCACCAGGTTGGCCTCATCGTGATTTGAATCATGTCGCCTGCACCACTGTTACCACCACTGGACCGTTCGCTACTTTTCAATGATATGCTCAACTTCCACATGCAAAACAACCCGACGTTGCCTATGTTTGTCTTTGCAGATGACCAGACTCCAGATCATCATGTCACCGAGATAACCTTCCTCGAGTTTGGCCGTGCTGCCCACAGGATTGCACATGCACTTCGTCCTGGACGTACTGGAGAAGAAGGGCAGATTGTCATGCTTATCGCTAACTGCGACACTATTCACTTCCACGCGGTTGTTGCGGGAATGGTTATTGCTGGCTTGGTTGTGGGTATCCGCAGTCATTCAGATGAGGCTTCTCATTCTGGCCATAAATTAGCCGTTCTTGGCTTCCCACCGCAACTCCGCAGCTGCTGTTGTTCACATGATAAAGAAGACAAATTGTTCGCGAATAGTGACTTTGCGCCATGCACACAATGACTTGATGGAAAATGTTCGCGAAGAAATTGTAGGCCGGGAGTTGGTAACCAGTGAATTACCAACGTTACCATATGCTTTCCCGAAACTTGGGAAGGAAATCGAAGCGGACCTCTTTACACCATATCCCGGCCCCGCATCACGCCCCAACTTAGACGACCCCGCAGTATACTTTCACTCCTCGGGTAGCACTGGATTCCCCAAGCCAATCATGTGGAATCACAAATTTCAGATATCTGTGATGGCAAACCGTCAGTCATTCGTTCAGAATTTTTGTTGTCATTAATACGCCCATGGATACCTAGCTTTGATGCAATACTTCAGGGCCCAACTCCTCTCCAGTCGAATAGGTGCCATGTCACTACCTCCTTTCCACGGTTATGGCACGGTGGTTCAGCTGTATGCACCAACTACTTGTCTTGCGGTTGCCGCTGTGTACGCCCCACGTGCGGTGGCCAATCCCCATACTGGCCCCATCATTCCGACAGCCGAAAATATACTCGATTGTGTTCGGTGGACCAAATGCAGATCGTTGGCGTCGTTCCCGATGTTTCTGGAAGAGTGGGCAACTTCTCAAGAGTGTATAGAGGAACTTAAGAAGTTAGACTTGGTTGTAAGTCGTAATATGCTGATCGAACCCGAGCGTTATCACACCTGCCTTAGTTGCAGGGCGGGGGTCCTTTACCTGAAAAGATCGGGGACAAACTATATGGCGCTGGTGTGACATTATCTACTGGTTACGGGGGGACGGAGTTTGGTATCCCTGTGTGCGTTCGACTCAAAGCGGACATTCAAGATGGCGAATGGAACTGGATACGTTTCTCAGACGATGTCAATATTAGGTGGGTTCCCTGTGGGAATGAGACTTACGAATGTCAAGTATTAGTACGTTTTCCGGTGGTCTTCATTTCATATTCACATGGCAGATATAGTCCTCTGAAAACTGCCCTGTGGCTGTTGAGAACCTTCCAGATGTGAGGGGATATGCTACATCCGATTTGTTTGTCAAGCATCCAACTAGGGATCTATGGAAGATGTAAGCAGTTTTTTGACGATTGATGATGGGAAAGTTGAATTGTGCAATAGCATCGGGCGAGTAGACGACGTCATTATCCTCGCCAACGGGGAGAAGACTGTGCCTGCTCCAATGGAAAATGTTATCGGTTCAAGTCCGATGGTCCAAGGCGCGATAATGTTCGGGCGAGAGCGAAATCAGGTTGGGATCATAATCGAGCCGCGCCCCAACCATTCCGTTAATATCCAGGACAACAATGCCATTTCTGACTTTAAGGACAAGATCTGGTGCGTCCAGTTACTGCTCCTGCGGGGTGGATATCACTGAATTTACTGATCATAAAACAAAAGGCCGCTTGTAGAAGAAGCAAACAAGGCTGCACCAGCTTTCAGTAGGATCTTCAAGGAGATGATCCTGATTGTAACTCCTGAGAAACCGATGTTGAGGACTCCCAAAGGAACTGTCCAGAGAAAGGCGACAGCCAAGGCTTATGAAGCCGAGATTGACGCATTGTACGTGTTCTTATGCCTACGTCTCTGCTATATGCTGAGTTTGCATACTTGTTTAAAAAGATACAATGTGTTGGAGGTACATCCTGAGTCCAACAGAATTCCTGGACCATTCGCTTGGACTGCCGCTCCTTTGGCAGACTGGTTGATGAGGCACGCAAACTCTATTACCAATGGGAGCAACATCGATACTAGCATCGACCTATTTGCTCAGGGTTTCGACAGGTAAGTTTCTAGTACATGAGATATGTTCCAGTCTTACCCTATTTCCGCAGCTTGAGTGTCACGTATTTGCGAAACCGGCTCATTGAAGCCTTGCGAACTTCACCAGACCCCGGGGCACGCGATGCGGTTTCCCACATTACGGCTAGTATCATATTCGAGAATCCGACTATTGAACGTCTTGCCGCACGCATCGCTGGCCTTGTAAATGGAAGCAAAGCGCCAGAGGATCTGGACTCGATAGAGCAGCATATCGCGGCGATCAATGCGATGATCGAGAAGTACACTCATGGGCTACCTAGATCTTCTCTTTCCGTAAACGATACACCGAGGAAGGAAGTGCGTGCTGGGCGGGTAGTTGCACTGCTCACCGGATCTACTGGTGGACTCGGATCTTTCCTCCTCGCGCAGCTCATTCAAAATCCGGCGGTGGACAGGGTATATGCATTTAATCGCCCGTCATCGACCTCGAGCACAGAGCGCCAAAAGTCGGCGTTTGTCGACAAAGGTCTCTCCATCGATCTTCTGAGGTCGGACAAGCTTGTGTACATCGAGGCCGACGCTTCTCAAAACAAATGTGGACTATCTTCTACCCTGTATGAGGAGGTAATAATACCTATCGCTCTCTTGTGTTCAGGATACTCAATAAACAGGATTAGCTCCGGAGCGTGATTACGATTATCATCCACAACGCGTGGCGGGTCGACTTTAACCTATCCCTTTCATCGTTTGAACCCAATGTCAAAGCAACCAGAAACCTAGTGGATCTTGCGCTGGACTCATACCATAGTAACTCGGTTCGCTTCATTTTCACATCTTCCGTCGGCTCTGGGCAGTCCTGGGATCGAGGAAGAGGTGCATTCCCGGAAGAAATCCAGTTTGATCCACGTGTGGCTGTTGGAGCAGGGTATGGTGAGTCCAAATATGTGTGTGAACGGGTGAGTAGGTATTATCTCGTCACGAAAGACAGGCTCATGCTGTATTGCGCTAGATCATCGCCAAGAGCGGTCTCCACGCAACGTCGCTGCGCATTGGCCAGATCGCTGGTGGACCCAACGGATCGTGGGCCATAACGGATTGGGTACCAATTCTCGTCAAGTCAAGCATTGCTCTTGGGGCCTTTCCTAGTTTGCCTGGGGTAAGTACTTTTGCGCACATCGAGGCGGAGACTGGATGCTGAGAAAGTTCTGATGATTAGGTGGTCTCTTGGATGCGTGCACAAGATGTGGCTGCTGCCGCCTTGGACATGACGTTTGCGGAGAACGTACCACCAGCACTCAACATCGTCAACCCACAACGTCCACGCTGGACCGAAATCATGACATCCGTGCGAGATGCTGTCTTGGAGCAGTTGTCACCCCCGCCAATGAGGGAACATCTTAGGCTAACTCCATTCGTCGACTGGATCGCCATTCTGGAGAGGAGAGGAGATAGTGTGATGCCAGAGGACCTCGTCAACATTGTGAGTGCCATTTCCCTACCAAGTGCGGTATCCATGTGCGAGTCGATGTATTTCTTTACTAGCCTGCGATGAAATTGCTCGCATTTTTCCGAGCGATGGCGACGGATGAAAAAGTGACCCAAACCCGAACCGGGCTAGAGCCTGAGTCGCCTCAGGTGCATGTAGGAGAGGCAGGCGGTATTGCTGACTTTAGCACTACAAAAGCCCAACGCGTTAGCAGGACCATAGCCCACATGCGGCCTGTCGGGGACGTGGATGTCCGCGCATGGGTCAAATATTGGTCCTCTAAGGGCCTTTTCTGACTGTTAGAGCAGGCAGCGATCGTATTGATGGATCTGTACAGACCCTTGTTATTGTACTTATATTCCATGCCCTATTATACCTTCCCGTCAATAGTCACGATTGCCATTAGTTCTACAAAACACGCATGTGTCGCAAGACATGCTGGATCATTGGCGTGAGACAGGGGTCATCTGCTAGTGTGCATCACTGAATTCAGACCGAGGCAAGGAATAACGGGGAACTTACAGCCGTGGTGCATATCTACTCTGACAAGGCTGCGCCATCGATCCTAGTAGATATGAGTTTGACCCGGAGTTTCCGGAAACCGAACTTGACGCGATTTCGGTTCATGCAGAGTTTACATGGGTGCTATCCCTGTTCATCTTCCCCTCTCTCCAATCGACTATCTCGTCGTTGGAGAGGTACGCGTACGTTCTCATCATTCATCAATATCACCCTAGACCTGACTTTATTCGCACGTACCAAGTACAGCGTGTGTCTAGGTTTAACACAGCTCTTTAAACGACTTGTATTAGAGGCGTCAAGCAATACCAGCACTACATACAGCTTCCTTCAGTCTCTGTTGGAACCCGAGAATGAGGCGAAGACGAGCATGAAAAGACGACGACGATCTATCTACGTAGTATATGCAACCTTGTATACCTAGAGGGTCAGCTACAAGGAATCCTAATGGGGATAATGATTGCGCGCCGGCAGCGGCGTCTCCCAGTGATGGCGAGGTTTAACAGGGTCTAACAGAGTCAACCCTTTTACTATGCCGTGATTGATAACTTCATATTTAGAATCTCAAAACCCTGCCATTTGGGACTTTTAACCTGAGGATTTCTTCATGTCAGCTCCTTGAAGTCAGTTGCAATGTTTCGGTCTCTGTTGTCGGATAATCTACGACAAAAACAGCTATGCGTCCGCCCGGAATGTATGGCGTTACAAACGCACATTTATTCTCACCACACTTTAGCATGTCACGCCGCGTTTTACCGTGCGCACGCCACGCTTTAGCTCATCACGCCGCGCCTTACCATGTGTGGTGAACACCACACTTTCTTTGATGCTGCCATGTTTTGTCTGCTGCATTTTGCATTGTAGTACTCCTATGTCCAACCTTTGAAGCCAGAAGGCAATGGAATCTGCATTTCATATCTACAGCATGTACTGCCATAGAACATGAAAACAAGTACAAGTCATGTCATAAAGTGGGATGCTAGAGGGCCAATTATCACCAAAGGGGAGTAACTCACAAGGAATGATTGTTTCCATCAAAAAATCAAATCAAAGCTATACAAAGGGGGAATACTGTAGCCATCCACCCAAGGGTTGAGAATGTCATGGCCACCCAAATCATTGAGCTCAGGTCAGCCATGGAGATAAACATCTTGTGACGAGGTCATGATGAATGTCAGCGGGGATGAGAATTGATGCTGTGGTCTCAAGGTAGAATCCCATGAGCCTGGACCACTGGCAATCATGGGGCTTGGTGGAGCAAGGCGAAAGTGCAGAATGGGCTCCATGGCAGCTAGTGTCGAATCTGGGAGGTGTGAAGCAAGGCACACGGTTCGAGCAAGTTGGCTAGTAGGGATAGCCTGCAGGGGATATTCCGAGGTAATCCTATCTTTGATAGGAGCAAAGTAACACTCTGGTGGGGAAGACACCAGGAGGGTGAGAGAGGAGCGAGGGTGACTGAGGAGGATGTTCCGGTGAGAACAGTAGCAGAAGCACACAAGCGAATGTGTCTGAAAGTCCACAAGACTGAACTAGGGATTGTGGGTGGAGCAGAGCTCCTTATATACATACAAATAATGTATGTACCTATTTGTCCATATCCTAAATATGTCTAGGGCAGTAAGCCCAGAGAAGGATATAAAGGGCAAAGCCCTTGGTTCAGGTCAAAGGGGAAAAATCCCAAGTGGGTAAAACCCTTGACCCTGCTTCATCTATCAAGATAGAAGCGGACTAAATAGGAAAGGCCCTTGGGCCAGGTTAGAGGGGAAAGACAATAAGGAGAAACCCTCTACCCTCCATCTAGATGGAATCTAAGATGGGTATCAGGCATAACGCCTGAGGCCTCCAAATCAGGAGAATCCCTGAACCCTGATTAGGATGAATAAGGGGAGATGCCCTCGACCCTTATCTGTCAATATCAAATGTCTAGTTGATAATGGGTGGATACCCTGAACCCTATTACCAAGATCTGGGAGCAGCCCTAAAGCCCTAGGGCATAACCCTGTACCCAGATCTAGACAGATCAGATGTGGAGTGACTATGACTCATCTGATACTAGATATGACGAAGGTGCCAAGATATCAGTAAGCTGTCCAATAAGATGATTGGAGCTTATCTATGACGTCATCTTGTTATGAGTCAAAGTGATATCGAATATGGCCAGGGCTGGGTCAGCCCAAAGTGTGTCAGGATTGGTGTGTCAGCACCATGTGACCTGAGTCATGTGACATCAGGTGATCCTGATCACATGTCTTGTGTGATTACATCAAGGGAGTGAAACCCTTGGTATATCACATAGACTGGCCTGGAACTTCTGGGTCTAGAATCGAAGATTAGAAGACGAATACCCAGAATTCCGACAGCTAGTGTTGATGTCATTAAGTGGCAAGACAAGAAACTGTAAATATGAATATGCTCACCATCCTTGAGTCTCTTAGGAGCAATCTGGGCATGGGCAGATGGCGATCTTGATGATCCAGAAGACTCATTCTGGTGGCTGCGCAGCGATGACCGACGGATGGTTTGGATTGTAGTTGGAGGACGGGGCGGTGGCGGTGTGATACCCCCATTGACCGGCGCACAAGTCCCAGTCCCAGACGACCCAGAACCAGCCAACTTCAAACTCGGAGCCTGTCCATGATTCTTCCCCGCATCCGACTCCAACCTAGATGACGGCAACGCCGCGCGTTGACCTCCCCCGACAGTGACCAAATCCACCCCAGCCAATGGCTCCCCTGCATCAACCGAAGACGACCTTAACTGATCGACAATCTCCTGCATGCGCGACGTCTTCTTGCGCTTCGCACCGCCAGCCATTGCCAAAAACGAAGGCAACAGCGTCATCGAGCTCAAACTCCCACTCGAAGTCAGATTCGAATTGAGGTTTGGGTTTGGGTTTGAGTGTAGATTCAGGTTCGGCACCACCACCGACAAACGGCCTACAAGGGAAGGTGACGAGGGATAAGACCCCCCGAATGCAGACACCGGCGTTGGCATCAACGTAGATGCAGGCTGCGAGCATGCACTGGCGGCGCGACATGGACCAGGCGACAGCGACCTCGACTTGCCACCAAACGTACCCTGTGCACCCTCCATCAACTCGGTAGGCGAGTGACCTCCCGACATGAACAATGTTCCCGTCCTCTCCCTGGCCATCTCCTCACTGGTCCACCCCCCAACAGGCCTTGACTGGATCCTGCTCTCAGATGGCGACAGGGGCAACGAAGGCAGCGACGAGGATGATAAAGATAAAGATGGAGATGATGAAGACGATGAAGACGATGAAGGCGACAGTGACGGCGATGGAAAAACATGTTCCATGGGCTCCCAGAACCCCTGCGCGTCCCGTCGCAACCCAGGACTCGTCGGGGGCACATATAAACTCGGCATACCCGCAAGACCGTCGGCCGGAATAGAGCACGACCCAGGGCCAATCCACTCCCAGCTTGACTCCTTTGCATTTGCGTTTGGCTTCATGGACATCTGCGACAACGGACTGATTGGCATTGCCTGCACAGACACACCCCGACCAGACAAAGGCATCTGCGTCAACGTTCCCTGGCGAAACGACCCATTCAAAGAAGGAAACACCACCGTCGTCTTGGCAGATCCACTAACATCGTGATCAGAGCCGCACGCGTCAGAGCTAGAGCTAGACATAGCGCACCAACCGAGGAATGGCATGGACAGGAAATCCGTTGCGACGGACATGGGTAAACAGGTAAGGGTAGGGCGAGCCGACAGGAAGAGTAGGACTGGGTTGGATACCGCTCGGCGAACGAGGTGTGTAAGAATGCATAACACATGGTTCTGTACCCTCCCTGGGCTGTCTGCTGATCATGTTGTTGTCCGGCGAACTGGCTGATATGCATGACTAAGCCCCGGCTTGGGCCGAAGCCCCAGCTTCTACGCCGAGCCGAGCCCCCATTCAGAGCTTCTGAGGGCTCAGGGCTTGGCCTGCAATTCTTGCAGGCCTAAGCCCCCCCAAGCCGGGCCCGAGCCGGGGCTTTCAGGCCAAGCCAGGCCAGCATAGCACTACCGTGCATTTCATCGTGCTGATACTTTTGTCGAAAGCGTCTGTGATCGACTCATTAATGACCTTCACCTGTGCCTATAATAGTTTCATCTTTTAGCTAGGATTTCAAGTATGCTATCACATCTTGTGCTCTTGCTACTATTGATACAGAGAATGAACATTTTAACGAGGACACTATTCAAAAATATAGCATGCACCCGACAGAACACAGCAGACAAAACGCGGCGGGCGTGACGTGCTAAAGCGCGGTGAGAATAAATGTGCGTTTGTAATGCCATAGGAATGAACTGGTCGGGGTGTCCGGCTTCCCTACTAGGGCCATCATCAACTGCGCTTGCGGCAGATATCATCTGCCAGTGTCCTCTAACGTAAAAAACCTGCCGGCTGGCTACCCTTATCTCTTGCGACCCACCTTCGTTCGGTTTCGCAGTCATGCCGTCTGTCCCAGTGCTGCCGCCGCTGGACGGCTCACTCCACCTCAACGAACTGGTTAACTTCCACATGCAGAACAACCCGACATTGCCTATATTTGCGTACGCCACTGACGACCAGACATCAAGCCACCATGTCACCGAGATTTCCTTCCTCGAATTTGGTCGCGCTGCCCACAGGGTTGCACACCTTGTTCGTCCTGGACGTGCTGGTGATGAAGGACAGGTTGTCATGCTTATCGCTAACTGCGACACCATCCTTTTTCACGCCGTTGTTGCCGGACTGGTCATTGCTGGTTTAGTGGTGAGTGCTCCAGCAGTGACTTGAATCAAGGTGGATTCTCATCAAGGTTAAATACCAGCCATTCCTGGTGTCGTACCGTAATTCCGCCACCGGCATTGCTCATATGATAGAGAAAACGCAGTGTGGGCGCATATTGACATTGCGCCATGCACACAACGACCTGATCGAGGGCATTCGCGAGGGTGTTTTAGGTCGCGAGTTGATAGTCGATGAATTCCCGGTGTTATCGTATGCTTTCCCGAAACTCGGGGGTGAAGTGGAGGCAGACCCATTTGTGTCATACCCTGTGGCTGCGTCACGCCCTGCCTTGGACAGCTCTGCGATTTACCTTCACTCCTCAGGTAGCACTGGGTTTCCTAAACCCATATTGCACAGTCACAAAGTTCAGTTATCCGTGATGGCAGGCCGTTAGTAATCATTGATCCTAGCCTTACATTGTCGCTGATACCTCTGGACATCTAGCAATGACCCAATCATTCAAGACCCTACCTTCCTCCACCCGAATTGGTGTCATGTCACTGCCCGCTTATTACGGTTATGGCACGATGGTTCAACTATATATTCCGATTGCCTGCCTCGTCGTTGCCGTTGTATACGCACCCCGAGCGGTGATCAATCATCATACAGCTCCCGTCATACCGACCGCTGATAATGTGCTCGATTCCGCTCGGCGGACTGAGTGCAAAGCATTAGTGACTGTCCCGATGTTTTTGGAACAATGGGCAGGCTCGCAGGAAAAGGTCAAGGTACTTAAGGAGATGGACTTGGTTGTAAGTAGCCTGGCTCCCATTTACTGTACCCCACCAACGTCACATTCATTCTAGTTATATGCCGGGGGACCCCTGGCGGAAAAGATCGGGCATGGATTATGTGCCGCCGGCGTAGCGGTGTCTACATGTTACGGGGGCACAGAGTTTGGTTGCCCCACGTACCTTCGATTCAAGGCGGATATCCAAGATGGTGACTGGGATTGGATACGTTTCTCGGATGATATCAAGATTAGATGGGTTCCCTATGGAGACGGCACCTACGAGTGTCAAATACTAGTGCGTCTCTTCAACATTTTATGGTTCTCATTACTACATTGCAAACCTAGTCCTCGGAAAATCATGTACTGGCTGTGGAGAACCTTCCTGATACGAAGGGGTATGCAACGTCCGATCTATTCGTCAAGCATCCTACCAAGAATCTGTGGAAGATGTGAGTTCTTTGCTTGATTGATGATGGGAAAGCTGAACTGTAAGATAGCGTTGGCAGAGCGGACGATGTAATCACTCTGACTTCCGGGTTGAAAGTCACGCCAGCTCCAATGGAAGCTATAATCAATGCCAGCCCATTGGTTCAGAGCGCCATAATGTTTGGACGGGAGCGAAATCGCGTCGGGGTTCTGGTCGATCCCCACCCGGAGCATGCTGTCAGTCTTCTAGATGATAGTACTAGGACCGAGTTCAAGAACAATATCTGGTATGCTGCGGAACTGCACTTTGGGGCAAAAATCACTGGATTTGCTAACTATTATTTCAAGGCCAGTCATCGATAAAGCAAATAAAGCTGCACCAGCATTCGGCAGGATATTCAAGGAGATGATCCTGATTGCAACTCCTCTGAAGCCAGTGTTGAGGACTCCAAAAGGAACAATCCAGAAGAAGGCGACAATCGAGGCCTACGAAGCCGAGATTGATGGATTGTGCGTCTTTCGTATAAGCATACCATGCGCATACTCAGCCCTCTTCCGAGTAAAGGTACAATGCGTACAATGGGTCTACTGGGCCGTCCGCTTGGACTGCCACGCTGTTAGAACAATGGTTGACGGACCACGCCAACTCTATTACCCAAGGGCGTAGTATCAACCCTAGCACCGACCTCTTCGCTCAGGGTTTCGACAGGTGAGTATCCAATGCACCCAAATGGATTTCGGCCTCACTCAATTACCGAAGTTTGAGTGTCACCTATTTGCAAAGTCGGCTCATCAGTGCTTTGCGGGCGTCACCGGACCCTAAGACATGCGACATAGCTTCCAGGGTCTCGCCAAGTATCATATACGAGAACCCGACTATCGAGCTACTTGCAGCGCGCATCGCCGATGTTGTTGACGAAACTAGAGTGTCACAGGATCTGAAACCAGAGCAACAGCATATCACAGCAATGAATGCCATGATCGAAAAGTATTCCATCGGGCTACTTGGGACCTGTGGCACGCCGCAGAACGTAACCTACCCTACGCGAGCCGTTGTGTTGCTTACCGGGTCTACTGGAAGCCTTGGATCTTTCCTCCTCGCACAGCTCATTGAAAGTTCGATGGTGGACAGGGTGTACGTTTTCAACCGCCCATCGTTAATCTCAAGTGCACAGCGCCAGAAGTCATCGTTCACCGATAAAGGCCTCTCAATCGATCTTTTGGAATCCGACAAACTAATCTATCTCGAAGCCGACGCTTCTCAAGACAAATGTGGCTTATCGCCCAACGTATACGACGAGGTACTACGCCTTTGTTGTTCCCTGTTATCTTCAGGATCTGAAATAATTACGATCAGCTTCGAAGTGTGATAACGACCATCATTCACAACGCATGGCGCCTTGACTTCAACTTGCGCCTTGCATCGTTTGAACCTAACATCAAAGCGACTCGAAACTTGATGGACCTTGCGTTGGACTCTCATCATGGTAATTTTATCCGCTTCGTGTTCACATCTTCCATCGCCTCTGCACAATCCTGGGGCCGCGAAAGGGGTCCGTTTCCGGAGGAAACCCAGTCAGATCCATCTGTTGCTGTCGGATCCGGGTACGGAGAGTCCAAGTACGTATGTGAACGGGTGAGTGAGCATTGCGACCTAGCAATAAAGACCTGGTTACATCTATCTTTGTTCTAGATCATCTCCAAGAGTGGTCTGCGTGCAACATCGCTGCGCATTGGCCAGATCGCCGGTGGACCCAATGGATCGTGGGCCACGACGGACTGGGTACCAATACTCGTCAAGTCAAGTATCGCGCTTGGGGCGCTCCCTAGTTCCCAGGGGGTATGAGATACTGCGCTTCAGGGGATTGGTAGTAAGGCTGACAAAGCCATGACAACTAGGTGGTTTCTTGGATGCGTGCCGCAGATGTGGCAATATGTGTCTTGGATGCTTGCTTCGCAGACAATGCACCAGCAGTGCTCAACATCGTGAACCCCCAGCATACTCCCTGGATCGAGATCATTTCATCCATCCGGGATGCCATCTTGGAGCAGAAATTAGTCTCACAAATTGGCAATCTAACTATCATTCCGTTCGTGGATTGGGTATCTCTGTTGGGTACAAGAGCGGATGGCGCAGGGGGGAACGACCTCCTCGAAGTTGTGCGTGCTATTCCCTACGGGTCATGTTGTTCGTGTTCCCGTTGACCTATATTTTTCAGCCTGCTATAAAGTTGCTTGAATTTTTTCGAGCGATTGCGATGCATGAAGAGCTGGCCCGAGCTGAGATGAAATGCGGGGGGTCACTCCAGGTAGGAGAGGTGGGTTCTATGGTCGACTTTAGCACTGCAGCGGCACAAAACATCATCAAAACCTTAGTTCGTATGGGTCCGGTGAGAGTTGTAGACGCCTATGCATGGGCCAAATACTGGTCTTCGACGGGATTTTTGACATATTGAATGCAGCACTTGTACTGTCCACAGTGATTTTGGTGTTGATCAAAGTCAAAGTTAACATCGCCGCAAGATGCACATCGGGAACTGAGATGCACCGTTACAGTCGGCTATCCATACTACACCCGCACGTCTCGGACGGCTGTATAGTCAAGCCGCTAGCCTCCGGTGGAACGGAGCAGGCTGGCGTTTCGAATTTGGTTCCGATGGTGGGGGCCTCGCTGGCAGCGGTTGTGTGGCAACATTCAATGCTGTGAGAAGCACGCACCAGATGGATAACGTTATCAAGTATTATTGATATAAGGGGTTGCGCAAACCACCCACTTTATCGCCGTTACACCCCAGCCCGACCAGGACTCGCGGCCATTGATGTCGTTGCCCCCGATGTTACCGCCGTTGGACGGTTCGCTGTTTTTCAACGACCTGATCAACTTCCACATGAAGAACAATCCCGCATTACCTATGTTTGCTTATCGTGACGATCAGGCATCAGATCATAGGATCACTGAGATATCCTTCCTCGAATTCGGTCGCGCAGCCCACAGGATTGCACACATTCTTCGTCCTGGACGCTCTGGCGACGAAGGCCAGGTTGTCATGCTTATCGCTAATTGTGACACCATCCTATTCCACGCCGTTGTCGCCGGAATGACCATTGCTGGTTTAGTCGTGAGTGTCTCAGTGTAACCCAGATAAAGCAAACCTGATCAAAGTTTCACACCAGCCATTTCTGGTCTCATACCGAAACTCTGCCACGGCCGTTGCTGATATGATGAAGAGAACAAACTGTTCGCGGGTGATGACATTGAGCCATGCGCATAACAGCTTAATTGAAGACATTCGCGAAGAGGTTGCAGGTCATGAATTCGTGGTAAACGAATTGCCGACGCTCTCGTGTGCTTTCCCGAAACTTGGGAACGAAGTAGAAGCAGACCCCTTTCTTCCCTACCCAGCGACAACCACACACCCTGACCTGGATAGCCATGCGATTTACGTTCATTCCTCAGGTAGCACTGGATACCCTAAACCAATCCCATACAGTCACCGAGCTCAGGTGTCCCTATTGGCAAGCCGTCAGTCATCAATTCGGATTCTAACAGTGATGTTATTCTTATCATCTGTGGACATCTAGCTTTGATGCAATCCCTCGGAGACCTGCCTGTCTCCAGTCGAATCGGGGTCATGTCACTACCACCTTTCCATGCTTACGGTGCACAAGTTCAACTGTATCTTCCACTCGCTTGTCTCGCAGTTGCCGTCGTATTTGCACCCCGCGCAGTGACCGATCCTCATGCTGTCCCCATCATACCGACAAGTGACAACGTACTCGACTGTGCTCGGTGGACAGCATGCAAGGGATTAATGACTGTCCCAATGTTTCTCGAACAGTGGGCAGTCTCTCGGGAGAATGTACAAGGGCTCAGGGAGCTGGAGTTTGTTGTGAGTGATATCCTCATGTATTTATCCGAGATCCGTCTTCAGTGCGCTACATTTAACTTAGGCATTTGGTGGGGGTCCCTTAGCAAAAAAGATAGGGGACAACTTGTGTTCTGCTGGGGTAGCGGTATGCACCAGTTATGGGGGCACAGAGTTTGGTAATCCTACATGCCTTCGACTAAAATCTGACCTTCAAGATGGTGACTGGAATTGGATACGTTTCTCGGATGACATCAAGATTAGATGGGTCCCCTATGGCAATGATAGCTATGAATGCCAAATATCAGTACGTTTCCCTTCCATTCCGTGCTTCACTGTCAGATTATGACAAGTCTAGTCATCTAAAAACCACACGGTGGCTGTCGAAAACCTTCCCGATGTGAAAGGGTATGGGACATCCGACTTATTTGTCAAGCACCCCACCAAGAACCTTTGGAAAATGTGCGTTGTTTGCATGATTGATGATAGGAAGAATAAACTGTGCCATAGTGTTGGCAGGGCGGATGATGTCATTATTCTCGCTTCCGGAGAGAACGCTGTGCCTGGCCCCATGGAGGGGATCATCAGCTCCAGCCCTCTGATTCAGGGCGCAATAATGTTTGGGCGAGAACGAAATCAAGTTGGAATTATAGTCGAACCGCGACCTGAGCATACTATCGACAATCAAGATGACCATGCCGTCGCTGAATTTAAGGATAGAATCTGGTATGCTTGGATTGGTTTCGTAAGACGGAGATCATGGATTCGCTGATCGTACCATCAAAGGCCTCTGGTTGACGAAGCAAACAAGATTGCGCCGGCGTTCAGCAGGATTTTCAAAGAGATGATCCTTGTTGCGTCTCTCGAGAGACCGATGCTAAGGACTCCTAAAGGAACTGTCCAAAAGAGAGCGACAATCAAAGCATATGAAGCCGAGATTGATGCGTTGTATGTTTTTGCCCCTTCATAGTTTTGCCGTGCTGAGTTTGCCATTTTTGAAAAAGATACAATGTATTCGAAGCTCATTCTGAGCCCAAAGAGTTTTCTGGACCACCGACCTGGACTGAAACGGTCTTAGAAGGCTGGTTGATGAAGCATGCAAGCACAATAAGCCGTGTGCGGAACATTGATCCTGGGACGGACCTCTTTGCACAGGGTTTCGATAGGTGAGTTTCAGGCATAAGGACGTGTGTTTCAATCTTACCCCATTCCCGTAGCTTGAGTGTCACGTACATGCGAAGCCACCTCGTCAATGCCTTACGAACATCACCAGATTCCAAGATGCGTAACGCGGTCGCGCGAATCTCGCGCAACATCATATTCGACAATCCGACCATTGAGCTTCTCGCGAGACGTATTTCCTGCCTTGTGGATGAAACCCAAACGTCGCATGATCTAGACTCAAAACAACAGCACATCGAGGCGATCAATGCCATGATTGAGAAGTACTCTGGCGGGTTACCCAAACCTCCTTTCCTGATCAATGGTGCACTGCAGAACGAAACACATTCTACCGGGGCAGTCGTGTTGCTCACCGGATCTACTGGTGGACTCGGGTCCCTCCTTCTTGCGCAACTCCTTGGAGATCCGGCAGTGGAAAGAGTATATGCCTTAAATCGACCATCGTCTACCCCGAGTGCAGAACGCCAGGAGTCGACATTTATCGACAAGGGGCTTCCGATCGATATCTTGAAATCAGACAAACTTGAGTATATTGAGAGTGACAGCTCTCAGGTTAAGTGCGGCTTATCGCAAGCTTTATATGAGGAGGTATTGATCCCAGTTGTCGCTTATTACTTTTGTCCACATTACTGACAAACTGGGACCAGCTCCGAAGTTCGGTAACAACGATCATCCATAATGCATGGCGCCTCGACTTTAACCTATCCCTTGCCTCGTTCGAACCCAACATAAGAGCAACCCGAAACTTGCTCGACCTTGCGCTGAATTCATATCATGCTAACTCCCTTCGTTTCGTTTTCACGTCCTCCGTCGCCTCTGCGCAATCCTGGGATCGCGAGAGGGGCGCATTCCCGGAAGAGGTTTGGTTTGATTCATCGATAGCTGTCGGAACTGGGTATGGAGAGTCCAAGTACGTCTGCGAACGAGTGAGTAGATATGATCCTCTCGACAGAGACGTGAGCACACCTCTTATTGCGCTAGATCATCGCCAAGAGCGGTCTCCACGGGACGTCGCTACGCATTGGCCAGATCGCTGGCGGACAGAATGGGTCGTGGGCAACGACAGATTGGGTGCCAATTCTTGTCAAATCGAGCATCACTCTGGGGGCCTTCCCCAGTTCCCATGGGGTATGTGATAGCATCCGCTGGTGCACCATGTGCAGGCTGGAGAACGTTACAATAACTAGGTGGTTTCTTGGATGCATGCCGAAGACGTTGCAAGGGTCGTGTTAGACATTGCGTTTGCAAAGGTCGTACCTCAGGCGCTGAACATCCTCAACCCACAACACCCACGCTGGATCGAGATCATGACATCTGTCCGGGAAGCTGTTTTGAAGCAGAAGTCAATCTCTCCGACAAATGAGTGTCCAACGATGGTCCCGTTTGTAGATTGGGTTGCCCTGCTGGAGAAGAGAGACCTCGGCACAAGGCAAGATGACCCCGTCAATATAGTAATTGTTTCTCGTTGATTGTGTCATTCGTGCGCGCATTGATATGACTCTTTGTTAGCCTGCGATACGGCTGCTCAATTTTTTTAGAGAAATGGCGAAGCATGAAGGGCTCGTTCAGGGTAAGGCTCGACTCGAGGAATCGCTTCGGGTCGGAGAGGTGGGTGGTATGGCCGACTTTAGCACTGTAGAGGCACAACGCGTCAGCAAGACTGTGGCACAAATGCGACCTGTGGGTGTCACAGACGCCCATGCATGGGTTCATTACTGGTCCTCAAGGGGATTATTCTGACGCACGGAATGCAGGTACTTACTCTTAGTTGCGCCAGTTTATGTTCACGCAAATCTTGTGCTTCTGGGCTGTTCCGTGTGGCTGGCTATCAATGTATTGTATGCAATAAAAGGAGTTCCGAGTCTTGTAGATATGTCAGTGGAAAGGGAGTTCGTTGACGCCATGTTCCCCGACCAGCGTTCCTGGAGCGCACAACTCAGCAGGAACCCCCGTTGCATCATGATACGCAAGCACGTTCGTTAAGCCGATTCCAAGCCCATGAACATTGAATCCCGGTGGTTAATGTATACGTCGAATGAGTATCTTGGACCACGATCCGTTTTGACCCTGAGTCATCGACCGCAATCTTGACATGGTTACCAATACGTGTTAGTGGGAGATTCAGATCCTGCTACAGGATCCCTCTACATGATCTTGTGAAATGGAACTGGTGGACCGACAGTGACCACAATGCACCGTGTCATAGATCCTCTGGGGCTCCATACTGATGCGACCCACCACAAACGCGCTTGCTGGAGTCCGGTAATGAGTAAGGTGCTCCTCACGGATGTTCTTGATCAGGGTTCTCGTCGAGTAAACGACTACCAGCGCCCCACTTCCAAATGACGGTATCAGGGAACGGTAATTACCAACGGCGTTCACGACGCTCAGGATCCTGCTGGGGAACACAAATGTCGTACTTTCATACCCGCCGGCAACAGAAGACCACACTGATCATATCAGTCAGCCTGCTACCCACAAGTATTCAACGAAGCTGTCATGATGGCGGAGGTCAGACACCGCCTCGAACCTTCTCGGTCTAGGCCGAAGGGACCGATAAGTGCTCACCATGTGACGCTCTGCCGTGGAAGATGAGATAACACGGATTAAATGCCCTGAATCCAGGAGGACCTCATGGTCTTCATTGTTGAACGGGACCTGGGCAAAAGTCTCGATCAGGTACACGACCAGGGGTAGCACTACGAGAATGTTCTGCGGGGAATTAGACACAATACCGTACAGAACGGGCGTCACCAATCAAAGCACAATGTCGTGGAGAAAACAAGGCCAAAAAAATTCCACGTAACCTGGCGTTATAGCCTCGGTTCCAAATATTTACAAATATTACTTTCTCCATCGCTCGTGGCTGTGCAATTACGACTCTCGTCCTTCTGTCTCTCGTGGCACAGCCCCTGTAAGGTAGAATTGCTTGACTCAGACAGGAACATCCAATTCTTTTTATCCGCCCTTGGAGTACCAAACGTATCCGGAACCCGAAGCTCGTATACCAGTGGTCGTGCCTTGGGACTAGCAGACTTCGATTTACAGCACACACTGTCGGATGCAACTTGCAACAAGGCCTCGGGACGCCGCGCACGGCCCCAGTACCGGGCGTCAAACCTGTTCTGGTGACCTACCTTTAGTGTAAGGTGAACGTAAAGTATGACAAGCCTACGTTTTCCCACTTCCCGAGCCCGCATGCCGAGCGGCCATCACTTGGATTGCACGGCAAGGCATGCACATTACGATGACCGAACCCTTGATGGAACAGTCTCTGCCGTCAGCGGAACTGCCCGATGGATGACCTCGGGGAATCCAAGCCGGTCTTATTCCGTGCCTGTTCCGGGGAGTCTCAGACGCGCTCGGTACACCGCGGACCGTCGAACACATCAACGTGCAAGAAGATTCAGCCCGAGGGCGATGGTTTTGACGCAGTTGGGCGTGTCCGAGGCGCTGACTGGTTATAGTTTACATCTACCGCAATCTTTTGAGCGGAGATTGCGAAGCTATGACCGCTCAAAATTTCCCCGACCGAGGTCCGAAGCATTTCGAAAGAGGGGTAGCAGAAGAGAAAGTGGAACACGAAAGAGAGATCCAGATTAATTTGTCAGGAGAAACTTCCCCCAAGGCGACGCTCTAGCGCCCTGGGACTCCTCGGACTCTTGATCAGATCCGCACGTCCTCCCCCTCCGACGGCACTCAGGCTAAACTTGCAATCCAGGGCCGTGACTGCGATGACCCCGCTACACTCTTTGTCGCCCTAGCGTCGTTGGAATGCTAGACCATCCTCAATTGACATGGCTCCGCCTCCACGGGCGACTTCGCGCACGGACCGCAAGATAACGACATGGGCACAGCGATTATCGTCGGCGTTATTCAAGGTACGATGCCTGGTGGGCGATTTGCTCTCCGGGTAGTTCGAGATAGGTTCGACGGTCACACCTCATAACACTGCCCGCAGCGCCCAAACAGCGCTCTAACTCCTCGCACATCGCAGGTGAGATCGGATCGCACGATGTCATGCCACAGGGGCTTTTTCAGCCGTGAATGAACGCAAGAATAGAAAGTAAAAGTTAGGGGGGAAGTATCGGGATCAAACGATCAACGATGAGAGCATGTGATATCAATTACAGCTAGAGCTACCGTCAAAAAGCTATCTTTGGTGTCGAGGCGAATAGGCAGACGAACCGCATGGCGAGCCTGTCCATCGATGTGTTTGAAGGTCCGTGTTTTGAATGCTTGCTTGGCATGATGGCGCAATTGAAGCGCAATATAGTCTCATGCTAGGTTGCATACAGCCGATAAGGATGATCTTCTGAAAGCGATCGTTTGCTCGGAGTAAGTGCCTTTTCGCTTCCTGGCTACGTGGTGTATCTTCAAGAGAGTAAAGGAATCAGGTAAGGGAGTGAAGGAGTCAGGTAAGGAAAGACGTCGATTCGCACATCGGACCGTGTTATGGCGTTGACATTGACGTCTTCACTAATCGCAGAACAGTTTTAAACATGTTTGAAGGAGAATGTGCTGTCAACTCGTGATCCTTGCGCCACCAACATGTACGCCACAGCAAAAGATCGGGCATCAGTGTGCAGCAAATGGACATTCTGGTTGAGCAAGCCGTTCCGGACGCGATAAGGTACCTAGCTGGAGTCACGCAGTACCTAATTTCAGGTGGCGATCGGATCGAAATAGATGCGACGGACCATGGTGCCCAGGCAGCGTCACCGCATGGTAAGGTTGTAACCCAGCTTGTTTTAATGGTCTGACTCGGAGTGGTCGACTTGGGGGATCATGTTCCAGGTTGCTGATTGAGTCGGGCTCGGCAGCGACGGTATGGCGTTTTCCACGAACCAGTTTCCCACGCCTGGTACGTCGATGGTGATGATGTATGTATCTCACTGGATGAGTCGACCAGTGGTCGGTATCTTCTCGCACGACGTCAACGACGCAATCGGTAATGGCGGAATGACGGACCGATCACGTCTCGTGACATATGTGCTCTGATTCTCTTCCTTTTCCGTTTCGTCTACCTCGGCTGCTGTGCGGTGGAGCCAATGCTCCAAAGTTTGGTCCGAACATTCATCAGCGGGTGGATATTGAATATCGATGCGTGATGCATACGGTTGGAGCTCGTACGTTTTTCCCCTTTTCTCTCACATGAAAGTTTTGAGGAAGCGAATACCGGTCATCTTGGGCTGCCATGCAGTGGAGCCAAAGCTCCAATCCTTGTCCATGATGTCACTCGGGACTACGTCGGAACTGCAAAACCGATACTTCGAGGGGGTGAAGCCATAAAAATACACGGATCGTCGATGATGGCGCAAAGAACGTGTAACGATGGGAACCTTGGAACGCGAATGATCATAGAACCCTGAAAAAAACAGACCACGATGAACCCTGCTGGTACGCGGTCCGAACATTAACCGTGGTCGTGGTGCCAAGTGGAGTGAGGTGCATATCCAGTTCGGGTCCCACATAAAGCTGCGGCCTGAAACTTGGAGCGCCTAAATGAGATACAGGAGCTTGAGTGCAAAAATATCCATCACGCACCAATATTGGATCACCGTGCCACGGTAGCGATGGGAAACGCGAGTGATCATAGAACGCTGATCGCAATTGATCACTCGACTCGGCTGTACGTGGACCGGCGTGCACATATAGCAAGTTGGTTGGTTAGTTATATCTGACGCACGTCTATATCCAGCTCGGGTCCACATCGGTCCCACACCACTCGTCGTGGCGCAACGAATCAACCAGTCAGCACTACCGCTTGTATCGATGGGAAACGCGAACCCGAAACTTGAGCTTGAATAATTAATTATGGAAACCAACCGAAACTGATCAGGATCAAGATCAGTCGCACCATTCGCACCGTTCGCACCGCATCGTGGCACATCATGGCATCATGCATCACGCGTCTACGAGTGGGCGCTCTGATGCGCCATTGTACATGTACAGTACGTGACGCGAACGCACCCAGTGGCGAGTTTCCACCGCTTGAAGTAACACACCCTTGGTAGCGTATCACGCGGCGCGGTAAGCGAACAGTGAAGTCACGGTGCCACGGTCTATGGGATAAGCAAGCCAGGGTGAACGACTCCTGCACTTTGGTGGCGTCTGAGATGGATTAATGCGGACGGTCTGGGGCCATCCGGTAGTAGCGGGTGACAGCGCAAGCGACGTCGTGTTTTCCTGGCGTCGGGTGAACCTGCCTGCGGGTACCTGGGACTCTCTATCCGAGTAAGAGGTCACTTGCCCGTGGGCAACTCCAACCCCGTCACGGGCTGTCAAACGACAGGCGTTGTCACTACCCGCCACAAAGTATGAAAGACAAAAACTCAAAGTGTGGGGTCCATCACACCATCTGGATTCGTATGACCACCTTTCCCGCTCTAACCCAACTTGAGCACGCAATTGACATGCTTTTTTATGCTTTACGGTTACGGTTTCTAGCTCCGCTAGTGAGGATAAATACATACATGTATGGTAACGTGGACGGGAGAACGATTTCTCGTAAGTGCTGCTAAGCGGGTTTTTTGTGCGTTATGTAAATCAAGAATGTTGGTCGATTGCCTTATGGTACTTTGTGCGACGGCATCGAGTGGCAAACTTGACGTAAGGAAGGCTCGACCGGCTCGGACAACGTGCTTGACGCATTCTGGTCGAGCAGATCGAGCGACGGCGTGTCGGAGACGTGATTCCAGTGGCACCGGAACTATGGCCTGAGCCTCTTGAGACCGGTCATACCAAGTATGAAGGCACATTACGACGGTGCGCGCGGGACATGTCCCCTTGATAAATGCGGGGCAAAGCAGGCTGAGACCTCACAGTCATAGTACTGACATGGTTCCCTCGAGCAGCTGACCCGCTGCTTCGATGGACGTTGTGGGGGCAGAACGCCAGGTTCCTTGACCCTGCCACGATCCACGAATCCTAAAGAGCCCCCACACGTTCCCGTTCATACCCATCAACTCACCCGAACGAATGAGCTCCAATTCTACCTCCCAAGGCATCGCGATCGTCACCGGCGCCGGACAGGGCATCGGCCGTGCCATCGCCCTCCGGCTCGCCACGGATGGATTTGACCTTGCCGTCAATGATATCTCGTCCAATGAAGCGAACCTCGAGACTGTCCGTGCAGCGATCGCAGCGACGGGTCGGCGCGCTGTCGCGATCGTTGCGGACGTGACGAACGAGGCGCAGGTCGTGGCGATGGTAGAGCAGGTCGTCCGTGAGCTGGGTGGGCTCGACGTGGTACGTCGTTTGTCGGTTCGGTGTTGATCCGTTCTGCGTTGTGATCCCCCCTTTCTTTCGCACTAGATGGTCGCGAATGCCGGGGTTTGTCGTGTGGGGACCTTGTTGGAGAGTACGTGGGAAGTATCCGTTGTTATATGATGGTGATGATGATGATGCTCCACAGCCGATTTGGAAAACTGGGACGCCAACTATGCGGTCAACGTCAAGGGGACGTTCCTCTGCTTCAAGTACGCCGCGAAGGAAATGATTGCGCAAGGACGTGGTGGCCGGCTCGTCGCTGCTTCTTCTGTCGCTGGAAAAATAGGTATGTGTTGCTCTACCCCCAAGTCGCATCATTGATCGTGCACACAGGACATCTCAACCAGATTGCATACAGTTCTGCCAAGTTTGCGGTGCGCGGGATTGTCCAATGCGCAGGTAGGTACGCGCCAAGGCAGTACAAGTTGGTTTTGTCCCTTGTTTTTATGTTCGCTATGTCGCCGCTATGCGATGGTTGACGAGATGTTGCGTTCTTTCTCCGCATTATTGTCGCGTTCTCGAAGCGTTGGAGCTGGGACGTCACGGAATCACTGTGAATTCATATGCCCCGGGGGCGATGATGACGGCAATGCGTAAGTGGAACTGAATACAAGGTTTTAATGAGATGAATTGATGGAGAATGCGCAGTGGAAAGCATCCGCGTCGCAAACGAAGAGCGCAACGAGAATTTATATGGTGACTTTTACAAGTTTGTATGTGACGATGCGCGTTTCGGTATGTCGTTCTGACGTGCGCGGCTATGCAGGTCGCGGATAGAACTGCGGTCGGTTCGGTCGGTCAACCAAAGCAGGTTGCGAGTTTGGTGTCCTACATCGTCTCCAAGGAGGCGCACTACATTACTGGTGAGAAGGATGACGTTGCGAATGGGACCTGAACTGATGCGACGTTGCAGGACAAAGCGTAAGTACGCAACCCAATGTAGGATATACACGTGATCATTTGAGTGTAATAGCTTTCTGTCGATGGGGGCGTTTCATTGTCGTAAATGGGGTTCGCAAAGAAGATAGGACCGATGTGGAACGAGTGCTGTATAAGCTGTACTATTGATAACTGCTGGGCAGGAACAGTGCCAAAATAGCGATATGATGAGATGAGGGCGCGATGGATCGCGAAGGGGGTACATGTGAGGTACGAAGACATTAATGCGGGGTAGAGTGGAGATCGTCTCTTCCGCCGAGAGAGTAGGGTACGAATTGATCGCAGCGCCCGTGGATCTGATTGTCGTCGAGTCAATCGCGGCAGACGTGTACACAGGAAGTGGCGAGTCCATAACGCCACTGCGCAGTCGGGAGATGGGCGCGGGCGAGGAAACACGTTCGCAAGGTTGAGGTGATCGGGCTCGATGACAGACTTGTCGGCAGTGCACCAGCGTGGACGGATATGATACAAAGATACGGCGGTGGTGTTGGTTCGGATCTCAAAGGAAGAAAATGGAAAAAAGTTCCCTAGAAGGGCTAGTGTGATTGAGCGGGCGTAAGCCAAAGGTGTATAATCGGATGGGGAACATGTGCACGCGGCGCGTCGCTGGACACCGGACTGGCGAGAACGGCGTGGTGTAAGATGGCGGAAATAATCGATTAATGGGTCGGCACGTATTGTCAGTCGGGCACGTTGCTACGGTATGTTTCGAGGGACCAAGGGATAGAGTACTGCCGTTAATCTACCTTATAAAGACATGTTAATTGAAGATCGCCGCGGTTAGATTTCTGTACAGGGACGTACCGAATTCAAGTCAATTATCCTCCTCGCCCGAACACGACCAAAATGCCATTCTTTTAATTCCACCAACTCGAACTCCCCCCCTCCCTTCCTCTACCATCCCCAATGGCCGCTTTTTTGCTCAGGAAGGCCACTCTCTCAAGAAAGGCATCCTTTCGCGACACAAAGCTGCCAGACAGGCGCTCCGACGATGCACCACCTTCACTCCCACCCCTCCTCCTCTCCCTCTCTCTCGCGGATCCCGAACCGGTCCCGCTCGCACCGTCCCTCCCACCCGCCGCATCCCCGCCCGTCGTCGCACTCCCCTCACCACCCCCTGAATACCTCTCCCCCGACGACGTCTGGGATCCATGGAAAGCGTTCACCGGCGCCCCTCGCTTAGATAGTACCAAACCGTCATCGAAGAAGCCCACTCCTGGTCCGTTCGTCCGACCACTTGACAGGTTGCCATCTGACGTGCCATTGTTTGTCTAGCTAACAACGTTTCCGTTGATGTACACACCATCTCTGAGACCCCCCTTTCTCGCTCGAGTCCGGTTGCTACGGTATCAAGTCCGCGAAAGATCACTAGCCACGTCCATCCCGCCCCGCAGCTTGTTCATCCGAAAGGCGACGCCCTTGGTAACCGCCCTCCCACACAAAAACCAAGTGTACGCTCTTCATTGCTCGCCCGACCCTCCACCTCGCCCGCCGTGCTTCGCGGACAAGCGCTTTCCCCTTCCAGTTTTGACTTTGAAGAATCCTTATCTGCAGCCAACGTGACCTCGGTCGTTCATCAATATCCTCAACCCACAAAGCATCACGCTTCTCCCGTCCCTTGTTCCCAGGATTCGAAAATGGTCGCTCGACATCCCCCCTCGTCCTATCCCCACCATCACCTATCGCCACAGAAGCCTGGATCGAGTTCCAGCCTTTCTTCTACCAGCCATCACACCGATACCACCCGGAGAACTAACGGATCGTATCCCACCTCTACGTCACCCAGCTCAGTCCCCCCTCCGACCGAGGTGAGTCTGCTTTTCCTTTTGCACATGCACCCCGTATTCCGCAGCTTTTCATTAGTACATCCCCGGACTCGCTGCGTCCGGCGTCGGTAGTGCGATGGTGGAGCTCGGTGATTATCCCCCCGGGCGCTCTAACTGCTCCCGATGGTGGCGTACAAGCTGCGATCTCTTGACTTCGCTCTTGTTTGCTCGTATTGTTTATTGACCTTGGTCTTGTATTAGGTAATTGATGTCAAGTCACGATTAGGTCATTCAAGCCATTCGTACACCGTTCGTAATGTGACATGATGCCCTCTAGTCTAACGTCTTATAAAAAACCGAACAGACATCCAACAATGCATCCGTACCCTTACGCGCCGGCTACGACTCGTCTGCCGTCACTTCTCCGTTTTCCAGCCCTCACGTTCATCGTTCTCCCACCGCACCGCCTGCACCTCTCAACAGCTACCCCGACCGCGTTAAGTCGCCCCCACGATCCTCATCACACCCAGAACCCAATTCACGAACACCCGTGTTGTATGACATGCTCCGCTCAGACTTGGTCGGCCCGAATTTGCGCAAGGGACCGCTGATTTTCGCCGCCATGTCGGCTACACCACAGCCCAGTGGCCCGGCCGGGGCTACGCACGCGCAAAGTTCCCATCCTTCGCCCACCGAATACGCGTCTCTCGAGGTGTCTTCGCGTCAACTGCGCAAGGGCTCCAAGGGTTCTATCTCGTCCCTATTCCGGGCCGTCTCTCAGGTTGAGGCACATTTGCAAGAAGCTTCGGGTCTCAGTCCCACTCTGCACTCAACTGAGCTCCCATCGCTGGGCCACAAGGCAAGCAAGAGCAGCTTGCGCCGCGGGGCACTAGAGCGTACACCTTCCGCCGTGGCCAGGGGCGATGCAAATTGCGAATACGCTCGCCCTCGCGTCCTGACCAAGGCACGTCCCACCACCCCCCAGAAACCGGGCACGCCTTCTTCCCACACTGTCCTGCCTCAGCCGGGCGATCCTTTACTCCTCGACAATGACCCATTTGCGCGATCCCAGGGTGTGAAATTGCTCAAGCCGCGGACACCGTCGTCGTCCAGTGGAACGCCCTCTTTGTCCCCGCCGAGTCTGCACATGAGCAAGGAAGACGGTTTCTCGAGCGAGGACGGACACGCCAAGACGCCCAGCACACCTCCGTCCCTACCCGACATGACACTGCCTCTCGATGACGCTGCTATCGCGGATAAGGCGCCACCGACGCCGGTCACGCCCGACGATTACAAGGTCGCCCGTCAGCAGCGCCGTGGTTTGTGGTTGGAAAAGGCGCCGCCTCCCGCTGTCGCAGAGGCCGTTGCACAGCTCACGTTGGACAAGGAGAACGAGGTGGCGGAGGACCCGCCTCGTGACCCGACACCCCCTCCGCCGACCTACTTCCCGATCATTGCATTCATGTCGGACGCAAACTTGTTGCCGCTGTTATTGTCCTATCTGACCTATTCCCAATGGCTTGCGCTCTACAGTGCGAACAAGCGGGTTCGGGAGCTGTTCCAGAGCAGAATTCTGCGCGAGTTTGTTCTGGAACGGTTTCTAAGCACGGTCGGGTATTGGAAATGGAACTATGAATGGGCGGAGCCAATCGAGTTGTCGTTAAAGGCAAGTTTAGCACCGTCGTTATGTTGTACTTGTACTGACATTTTGTAGGATCTCCATAACTACCTCAGGGGCGTTGCGATGCCATCACATCAGTACGCTCGGCTCTCTACGGCGTACTTGCAGTCTAAAATAGCGAAGCGGGACGCTCCGACGGCTTCTGAAGCGCCAGATATTCTTGTCCTTGCGAACACAACGCGGGCATATACGCGACTTGTACTTCGCCTCCGAGCGCAGGCCGAGTCCGAGGAGCGGTACCTCAAGCTGCGGGCGGCAGAGTCCAGCCGGACAACCAATGGATCGAGCCCAGGCACACGTCAAAACAGCGTATCAAGCCGGGCACCATCCCCGACGTCCTCGCGTTCCCACTCTCGTGGGAAGAGTGACTCGAGTCCGATCTATTCGTCGTCAGTGCGGACGAGGTTCAGCTCGCCTCTCTTCCGATCCGGGCGTGCGCCGGTTCTACGCGTATTTGTGCCTTCTCCCGACGGTGACTGGCTGTCGGACGCGAGCGTTATGGAGTGTGAAGCCGAGTTGAAACGGTCGGGTGTCCTGAAACTTCTTCGGGTGGGTGATATCGTGTGGGACGTTGCTGTCGGGGATGAGGGCAATCTCGGTCGACTGATTTGGGATGGGCGCTATCTCGTGGTATGTTTCTCCTTGGATACGCATGTGTACCTTTCGACTGACGGTCTTGCAGGATCTGGATTACAGGTATTCCCGTATGGGTGAGCTGTCGCCATACTTCCACAGCTTGGCGTTCTCTCCATCATACTTCCATCGCGTCATTCGCATTGGCGGTTCTGTGGCGCACAATCCCCATTGCAATCCCCTCGTCTACATTGACGTAAGTCCATGGGGCCGGGAGATCGCGACCAACCTGCAACTGCTCCAAGACCGCGCGCGAACGGAGACGTACGTATTGCCTGCCCCACCGCTCGTTGGATCCATGCTGACGGATCACGCTTTCTACAGCCCACACGGCGCGTTGCATGACGTCGTGCGGTGGGTACACCGCTCCAGCTTCACCATCCGTGCGCCTGCGGTGCCATCGCAAGGGCAGGGCCAGACTAAGACCCAGACCGTGACGCGCTCGCGGTCGATGCGCGTTCCTATTCCTGGCGTTGAAGGGTTTTACATTGATCCCGGTTGGTACGGCAGGGTGGTGCTCGAGTCGGAGGGGACGAACGAGGGTCTGGCGGATCTGCAGACGCGGTGTGGGCCGGGTGTGTTTCCGCCTCGGGCGGAGACACTCGCGACCAAGATGCGAAACGAGAAGGAGAAGGAGAATAAGCGGGTGTGGCGGATCTTGCGCGAAAAGAGGTACGTGTGTGTTTGGTGCACGTTTAGTGCTGGGCTGATGAGGTGGACAGTCGTCCCGGGGAGATTTGGCTCCGCGCGGTGCAGATCAAGGAGCGGTTGATGTGAGCTGTATTGTTTGATTTTAGGTTTTCACGACTGGCGACGTATGCTTTCCGACTGGCATGTCCTCTCACTCTCTCGTAGTCTTTCCCTCTTTTTCGTTCTTAATCTAGTCAAACTCGGAAGAGAAAGGGTGTAGCTTACTCATACTTGTATTGTCCTTGGTCTAGTGCTTTTTCGTTCGTTTGTTAGACTGTTACTCGTAGACTCGATGATGACGACGACGCGTTGAATGCGATGGTTGATTTTTCATGCACGTGATCCATGTCGCGTCCAGTTTCGCTCGGTGGCACGTCTTTATTATTTCTTTTACACAGCGGGTCTGTATCGTCCTTCCGTTCGTTTCTATACAAACATAAAGAAAAACAAAGAATACGAGCCATGTTCCACTCTTATGCATTCCTCGCCGTTCTCGCGTCCTTGTCGTTCCTCCCGCTCGCCCGCGTGTCGGCTTCGATGTACCCGACGCAGCCTGTCCAGGAGACGATATGGACCGTTGGTCAAGGGGCGTACGTGGCGTGGATCGATGACGGGCGAGCGCCGAGGTTAGATGAGATGGGGAGAGTGGATGTGTCGTTGTGGTGTGTCAATTCTGAGGTGGGTATCGACAAGATGTGATTTGTTCCGCTGCAGGCCACTGATGGGTTGATGATGCTGATGCGAATCGTGGACGACTCGAACGAACGAACGAACGAACGAATGAACGATGAATTGATAAATCGGTCATGACGCGGACGAATCGAATCGGGATTTGGGAATCGTGATGACCACTGTGGCGATGGCGATTACGATTACGATTACGATTACGATTGTGGTAGACGTGCCTCGCGCGGTTGGCTTCGCGTGTGGATCCGATGACGAAGGGGTGTCGGGTGACGGTCCCTGCGGTGTTGAGGGACGGATGCAACTAGTACGTCTCTCTTATGTTTTGTCACGGTTCTTTTTTTCGGCGTGGAGTGCGGCAGGGGTTTGTCCTCGGTGCTCACGGTGTACCCACCGTATGGAACGGGGTGCCTGCGATGTACCTCATATCTTGGTGACTTTGCGCATTTTGGGTTTGGGTTTGGGTTCAGTTAGGCCTTATTGTCTTTGCCTTCGGATCTTCTGGCCTTCTGACCTTCGGATGGGCGTCCGAGTTGATCGTGGGTTGTTGGTGCCTCCTCGGAGGAATCGAACAATCGAGATCCAAGACCTAAACCAGCGCGGGGTGAGCCTGATCCGAGGGCCAGGACAAAGGTGGAGCGGGGCGGGATGACGGTGATGAGTCGTGCGCATCGCGCATCGCGGACACATACCCCGGCCATGGAGGATGCGAGATGGACATCTCAAATCGAGATACGAGATTTTTGGCGACCGTTTGGGCGGTTGGATTGTGGCGCTGACGATCGTACATTTGCTTTCTGCTCTCGCGCTGGTGAATGAATGTTGGACGCACAGTACACTCCGGTTTACGACGAACAGGCCAGCCGATACGGTCATCTTCTCGGCTGATTTTACGATCGTACCTTTGGATACGACGACGGGGCCGAACATGGGAGGGGGCGCAAGCGCGGGTAGTGGGCCTGGCGCGGCGGTGTTGGGGACGCAGAATGGAGTCGGGGCCGGGACCGGGACTGGGACTGGAAATGCGGCTGGGACCTGGACCAGCTCTGGATTTAGGACGGTGGTTACGACCGCTGGATCCTCGTCCTGGTCCATGATGAGCACCACGTCTATGGCCGGCCAGGTGCAAGTCCAATCGACAACGTCTTCGGGGCCGCCATCGCCGTCGGGAACGATCTCAGAGTCTGGAACACTGCCAGGACAAGGACAACGCAGCACGAGCGCGGCGCGGAGAGGGGTAGACGTGGAGAAGCTCAAGTTCCGGTTCGTGTTTGTGATTTGGCCGATGCTTGTGGGGATCACCATGGCGTTGTGAAGGACTTGGGGATTTGATTTGTGCGATCGTGGCTCGAGGTATTGTCTGATGGGTGTTTCATAGTTGCGTTACCTTTATCATTGTATGTATTTTATTTTGTAGCATATCGTTGATGTATAGCAAATTTGAGATGGCGCTTTATCGAGATGTCTTGTGTGCGTGCCAGATCACGTTGATGTCGCTACGTACTGGTACCGTTTGGAGATGGAGGTGTCGGTCGCAGGTGTGGTCGCGGCGTAGCCCGTTGAGAAACCCATATAGGGAGAACAGCCTCTTTCCAGAGACCGAGTGCAGTTGGCCGGCTTTCTGTAAGATGTTGTGAACCTATCGTGTCCCTGTTTACCACGGTGATGATTATAGTACCGTGACGAGGACGCTGATCAGGGGTGACTAAATGAATAGTATGATTGTTTACTTTATCATCGTCCCAGAGATGATAATAATACAGTGAATTACGACATGTGCAAGGAATATGAGTCTCGGTCAAGTAAGAAGAGCCATCAAAGAACCTCCAGTTTGCGCACAGAGTCTACCAGGTGATTCATGACCCTCGGCGTGAGATCCTTCACTCGGACAGTGATCATACTCTCCGTAGCGACCCTCCTGTAAGTCGCCACGCTCCTACCACTCCGCGCGAGCAAGAGCGCACCGAAACGTTGTTGTAATCGAACGACAAACTGACGGGCTTGCATATGCGTATGTTTGTCTGCGGACGATGAATACGAAGGGGAACGGAGGGATGACGCATCTTCAGATATTGTACGGGCCCGTCCGGAAGGTAACCGCATGAAGCGGACAGCGCGCTCCACCACTTGTGTTTGTGTCCATTGCCGGACCCTGTCAGAAATGCGGGAGGATGATGACAGGTAGCTAGACAAAGAGCGCCGGTCATCCTCTAATAATGGAGCCATTGCATCCCTCTGAGGTCCTTCGTCGAGTAGATAGTTGATCCAAGGATGAACGAGGTATAGGGAATCTAGTCGAGAGAGATCCTCTTTGGTCTCGATCTCAACAACCCCAAGGGCAGTCGTCCGTGCACGGAAGACATGATTGTGGTTCCCAGTGCCGGAGGCCAACAAAGGCCCAAGTTTGAAAACGATGCACGGGAGTATCATTCTTCTCTGTCCTGTAAATGATGGCCCGGGGAGCTTTTTGACCCGGTCATACAATCTCACAGTTCGAGCAAGATTGGATGCTGAGGCATCCAATCTGGAAACGGCGATATCCATTTCAGCACCTGTGATAGCCGGTGGGATGTACGCTGTTGGAGGCTCCTTGAACACAGCGATGCTAGCTGGGAGACAGCTATTGAAATTGCCAGCTTTACCCCTCCATGCGAGGACGACCGTGTCTCTAGAGCTGGCGAGTAACTCCGCCAACAGTCGTCCAAGTGCTCTGTTCCCCTCACCATACATGATTGGCAAGGAGAGAGAGAAAATGCCAAGCAAAGAGTAGGCTGCGTCCTCGATACGTTCTGTCTCGCGTGTGGAGGCCAGACGAAGCTTGTCACCTATGTCATTTAAACCTGGTCGGAGTGCCTTTAAGCCCTGTGCTGGGACACCGGTCGCCTTCTCCATCTCCTCGATGATCTTGTGTGACTCTTTGTGGTTGGAAATAGTAAGGTTGAGGTACGGGGTCCAATCCTGAGCGTAAAATCGGACCACCTTCGAAGCATGATATTCCTGTAATGTCCACGCCCGCGTGTTCCAGGCGCTTTTCATAAGATCACCACGCCGAGATGGGGAAAGGACGTCAAAGAGGAAAACGATTGTCATGGTAGCGCCCTGGTACCACTTGAACATGGCGATCAAGGCTTCCTGGAGCACCCTCGAATCTGTTTTATTTATGCAGCACATATCGCTCCACGCCCAGTGGAACCCAGCATCACGCGCGATCTTCAGGAACATTTGCAATTTGTGATGAGTGGGAGAGTCCTCGAGAGCGTATGCACCGACTTTTTTGACCTTTTCGAAGAGAGGTTCGTTGACTTGCCACTTATGCGAAAACATCGCATAGCGGTAGCAATCTTCGACATCCTGATCGATGCGAGCCTGATCTATGGATTCTGTCATGGAGGAGACCAACTCAGCGAAGACGGGACATGATTTGAAATAAGATCTTTGTTCAGCCTTGCCATAAAGAAGACCATTATGTGTATTGATGAGGACTCTCGGTGATTTTCGAATGGCATTTTCAATGGCCATATGAATCACTGCCTCCGTCCGTCCTTGGTCGATGCACGAATGGGAACGGTCTGAAAAAAAAAGATGAACAGACGAGCATAGAGCAAACGGTAGTATCCTCACCATGGACGTTATGATTTGCTGACGTCTGGATGGGTGTGTGCAGACGGGGCGATGGGACTGGTGTCTATGAGAAAAATCAGATCGATGAAAGATGAAGTGGAAGTAATGGCAGTCGGATACTCTGTGGTCCAGCGATGCACGGCACTTACAGTGATATGGGGTAGGCAGCTGATGGTAATCTCCCCCTCCTCTCGAGCAAGTGCAAGAAACTGGTCGTCTGGTGAGAGTGCAATTGAACTTATGGGCTGGGAGGATTGGAAGCAGCTAGGCTCGCTGCGTGCGGGCATATCCCAAAACGTGACAGTACGCTTCACAGCATACGCGATGAATCTCCGGTGTCGGGGCAGGACGATGCACGGGGTCAAGTCGGTGTCGGAGGCAGACCATTCCGAGGTTATTGACCCGGTGGATGCTTCTACCTGTTTGATTTTACTCTTCGACACCACGAAGAGCTGATCGTGTGACCAGAGGAGGCCGGCGTTGTGCCTGAAGCTAGCTTTTGCGCTGATATTCTGGAGCAAACTTCCATTGTTGCTGTTATAGACCTTGATCGAATTTCGAGTAGCAGTTGCAATCCGATCTCCTTCCGGCGAGTACTTCGCCCCCACCACCGCATTACGATGGTGGAGTGGACCCAAGATGGGTTTACGGGTTGACACGCAGTGGTAGACAATGGCTGTGTTATCAGCCGCAACGAGGAGCCGAGTCGAGTCGGGTGAGAAATCGAGTCCGTTTACAATCGACTTGTGGCCTTTGGATGACTTTTTAAGCGAGACGGTTTCGCTGAATCTCTCCGCGTCCAATCTTGTCACGTAGCCGTCAAGTGTCCCAACCGCGACCCATCTACCATCTTTCGAGACTGCCAGACACCAGGCAAACCCCACCACGGTTGCTGATGCTCTTTCTGAACCATCTTCCACTCTCCACGCTTGAATGCGGTCTTTATGGCCACTGAAAAGGTACTTTCCATCGTATGAGAATGCCACTGAAACCACTTCTTTGCCACTGTGGATCTCGATGAGCGGATAACAGTCTGTCCCTACTAGATTCCCTAGGTCAGCACTGACGCAGTTCCATCTGTTACTACCCACCGGACATTGCAAGCGTGGACGTATCCAATACGACAACACGGCAGAAGAGAGGAGAAAGCCAATAAGTTGTAATTCGTGCACATTTTAATGGCACCTCTCCTTCGCGAGGTAGACGCGCGCTCATGGTGTATCACCCTCACTTATTTTCGGAACTTATTCGCACCCAGGGCTATGTCCTCGAGGTATCCTGTGACGCAACACAGCAGGGGACATGAATAACCATATGAGCGCCTGCAGGTCACTGGGCCTGACACGCTGGCGGTCAAGATATACTATTATCAGTACGCAAGCATGCTTACTACAGGCTGTCATCCGATGAAATTGACATGCTGTGCCAATACCTGTATATGCTGTCATCTGCTGCGAAATTCCCTGGGTGAATGGAATTAAATTGGGGTACGGTCGGAGCCCCCACCCTTGGCATTTCAAGACACGTCACATGTCATCATGCCACATATCTCTGCTTGATATAGTGTCGGCGCCCTCGACGGATTAGACCCGATCGATGGCGTCTTTGGAGAGCTCCATCATCGTCGGGAGTGACACCGGGGATGCAATACCGAGATGGGGAAATGTGGCACGGATGAGGGATGGAGAGGCGCGAATGTAGAGCGCTGGGTATCTGGGGTTTAGTAAGTGCCGATGGGCGTTCTCATGTGGCTTGAGGGGAGGGCGCCATTTTATTCGTGAGTGTCAAACGATTTGGTAGTGTGGGCGACCCCGGGCCTCTACATCATTATTCTTCTTTCGGGTGTGTATTGACATCTAGAGGACCTGGCATGCCTTGGGTGCTTTCCTACCGTTTCGTGTCACGGTCTTCTCCTTGCGCCCGTTCGACGACAGCGTGGTGCGAGTGAGAGAAGGTGCGTTTCATCTCTCTGAGTCTGTTTCCAGACGCAACCATGATCCACGTACGATGATTTGGAAGATAACGAATCTACAAAGAGGCAATACCCGAGAAAGACAGCAAGTTCTGCAAGACCGACGGCACGAAGAAAAGTCTGAAGAGTTGTGGTTACAATAGGGAAGTTGATAAAGACTATGTTGGCGGTGAGGGGGACTCGAGAGCAGGCAGGCCTGATCTGAGTACTGAAATTTCACCAAGGCGCGTACAAAATATGTACGAAGCCCACCAGCTTATCCACGGCGCGATGGTTTTCCCATGGATAACGACTTCACCCTTTGCAGTGACCCCCGCATGGGTTACACATCCCCAACTTGCACGAAAATGGTTGTGTTAGTGGAGCGACGAGTCGGAGGGCTTG